>JAVJAQ010000909.1:0-102113 GCA_032362365.1 Zygogramma bicolorata | reverse complement strand
AGCGGTACATTGCCTTTGAACAATTTTGAAGTTTTTGTGACATATGTAAATAATAAGTGTGTTGATCTTTATATAGTTTTATTCAATTCCTTGGGGTAAAAAAGCAGGGTTGGCATTATTTGATTCATATGAATTAAATCATTGATATGATTCGAAACTCTTTTCCAATGGGAACGAACCGCACCATCACCTTTTATTCAAACTGAAAAATCCGTCGACAATGTGGAATCACCAAAATTAGAGAGGGATTTCTATTATAGAGTAGATAGTGTTATCGCATAAAATTTGACTATTTTTGGGACCGATTGTCTTTGAAAACTTCCTAACTTTCATTTGAAAGTGGAAATGAGTTGCCCCTTCATAGTCCTGATGTAAGATTCTGTTATTTCAAGCGACAGATATGGAGTGGTGATGTCGAAATTTCCACTAACAGAATAGATATGGAAACAACTTCATCACAGTACCTAATAGCTCCATCCGCAGATTTGAAAATAAAATATTGTTTTGGGTTGTTAACCTACCACAATATAAAAAAAATTGAGAATAATCATTGGAATCTATAGTGTATAATACTGCGTCAATTAAACACAGTTCCTTCTATTTTCATTTATCGCAGCAACTTTCTGCATAAGGATTTAAGGTTAGATTAGAAATCTGCCTTCTACACTCATACAGATTCCAATATCAATCCTTGATTCATTCAGATTGTAGTAGATCGAAAAAACTACTTGAAAACCTAACTTACTTATATTCTGAGTGAGTGATTAGTTGCATTTGTATAAATCATTCTTTAATCAATCAATAATATCAGATTGTTTTGCAAAAGATGCATGTTATGCTTTCAGATTTTTCAAGTAAATAAAATTCGTTTTCAAGGGAATTTATTCGAAAAAGTCCGAATTAATTCAAGTCTTCTTTGACTTTATTATAAAAGTCATAATTTCTTCCAACTCTGTAGGAAAGTAATCATTTGGTATTTGATAATGAATACAAAAATATAATTTTTATTGTGTATAAGTAAAATAAATAGAAATATATTGATTAAAAATTATTTCAACTACTCTTGCTCTTCTAGTTCGTCAGAAGACGTGTCACTATAATTCACATTTATTACAAATTGTTCAATTTTTTGCTCCATAATATTGTCTAATTTCCACATTTTTGGCTCCACTGTTTGCTGCACATGATCAATGCATTCTTTCCACTTCTCTGGTGTGATGGTAGCTATTGCCTTATGGAAAATGTTTTTCATGTCAGCAAAATTAGATGTAGTAATATTCTCTGGAATTTTTTTTTTCATATCAGCCCAAATTAACTCGATGGGATTAAGTTCACAGTGATATGGTGGTATCCTTAGAACAATTTTATTTTGAGCTCTAGCCATTTCATCAATAATATATTTATCATATTTTTTTCTGTGCTCCTTGACTATTGCTAAAAGTTGCACTTTGAGTAATGTTTCCTCAAATTGAATATTTTTAGAACGCAGCCAGTCTTGAATTTCGGATTTCCTTGATGCTGTAGTTGGAATTCTTTCAAGTTTCCTTGAATGATATGGGGCACTGTCCAATACAACAATACAGTTATTATTAAGTTTCGACAAAATGTTTTCAAACCACTTTTCGAAAGCTATTCCATTGATTTCCTCGTGATAATCTGCGTTTTTTTTGGATTCAAAAGTCCAGAGCGCCTCTGGAACGAATCCTTCATCACTTCCAATGTGGCAAACTATCAACCTTTTACCATTCCCTGAAATCAAAAAGCATTTTTCATGTTGAAAAACCAGCTATCTTGATAGTGCCGTGCAATAAAAAGCCTGAATATCAACTGTTTCAAATGTCCCGATTCAATGTACTTGCATTTATTTTTGAAGTGTTAATTAATTGGCTGAGTAAATACCAAAATTGTGAAAAAGTCATACACAGAAAACTAAACTAAATCTGAATAATATATAATATCTTATTTACCTGATGGATTTTTCAATCTTGTTGAAAGTCCATCAAAAAACGCCCGTCCTGTGGATGTGACAGATTTATTAACCCAAATTTTTGATTTGGTTTGTCCGGCATTCACCCAAGTCTCATCTAAAAAATAAATCTTTCTATTTTCATTCCTGTAGGATTTAATTTTTTGTAAATACTCTCTTCTCCATAGCACTATTTCATCCCTGTCTAAAAGCAAGCTATTTTTTCCTTGTTTTTGATATTTAAAATTCAATTTTCTTAATAATCTATAAAATGTAGTGCGTTTGAAACTGGGCAAGTCCGGAGCTTCATTTATGTCTTTAAGTACCTTGTCAAGAGTAGGAAGTTTATTTTTAAAGAAATATTGATGGACTATTCTTCTGATTGCATTTCTATAAAAGTCTTCCACCAAATCTACATTTTTTTTACGATTCTGGTTGGTTTTTGGAGCCGAAAATGTATGGTTAGTTGTATACTCTCTGATAATTTTGTAGACGCTGCGACCACACACTCCGATTTTATTTGCCACTTTGTTCACAATTTCATCTATTATTAATGTTGGATTTTCTTTAGTCTCATGCTCATACATGTTGAAAATAGATTCCTTGGTTTTTATGTCGAAATGATACTTTTTCGTCCTTTTTCTAGGAGGAGATAAACAAATTTCTGTAGATTCTTCTGCTGTATCCGTGCTGGACATGTTTAGGTGTCCCAGATATATTATAGTACCAAACAAGTATTCAAACAATACACTGAGAGTTTATCCGTACATGCCTGAGGAGCAAAAACACTGTTCATTAATATACTTTGACACAATATTCAAATTACAATGCATGATATTTAAAAGATGGTGCAATTTAAACAACACAAATAACACAATTATTCCCAACAAATTGGATGCAACGATGATCAGATGCACTTCGCACTGAATATGAGTACGTCATAGATACGGTACGTGGTACACATCTGCATCAAAACACTAAACAGAAACAGAGTACAATAATAATAATATGTAAACAGTAATGGAGGATTTGTAGTGTAGTGTAGGTAATTTATGGTCGTTTGACCAATACCATCGCAGACTTCAGCGAGCCATGAGGCGATCACGCTCTGAACATTGGCCGCGTCTAACAGCGCTCAAAGCCGCTTCATAAAATTTGACAGTTTTCCATGGTGAAATTTCAAATTTTGTGAAGTTGTGTCTTTTCTTTCATTGTTCTTACGGACGACGTAGCTTGAATTCTATATTTTTTGGATTACTTATTCATAATGCCAGAAGATGACAGTAACTTATTCAGAAAGATAAGTGAAATTCTTTGTCAATATCGTAAATCATCCATGTGTTGAAGATCATTAAATGCTTGAACTTTCATTTCCTTCATGAAATATCATCGTTAACTCTATTTTGAAGCTTCATTATCTTTCTTTCAACATTTCAGTTGAACTGACAAACACAATTCTGCCCCTATTTTTCGAAACTTTGTCGTGCATTGTCAAGTAAACAGAAATATCGACATTATACTGTAGATGGCGTAACGGAAACGCTTCAAATCACAAACATTGACTAACTACATATCTTTATACAATGCTCTTACGAAAGGATACTCTTATATCATCAGGTTTAAAGTGGTATTTCAACTAACCACGAAGTACTTTTTGGATTTCATTCATTGTTTTCAATTTTTTTTGTGATTCCCTAGATTTGAGCAAATTTCAAAACGTGAATGAAATATGTATGCATGTTTTTCACGGATCTTCTATGCGAAAAATGTTTTTTCTGGGTTTATATCCGTTGATGGTTTCTGTTCGATCGTTCGACATTTCGGCTTTCATTTCGAAGTCATTATAGGGTGTTCTGTGCTAAAGACGTACAAGTTGTATAGTCGGACACCTATGTATAGACAATTTGAATCGTTTTCTGTTGCGCCATCTACATTATAATGTTGATATTTCCCTTCACTCGACAATTCACGACAAAGTTTCCTTCTCTGGCGGGTAAAACCACTGGGTAAAACAGGCTCACATTTCTGTATGTCAGTTTAAAGTTCGACTGACATGTTGACAGATAGCTAATGTAGCTTGGAATGATGTTGATACTAGAAATTAATATATAAAATGAAAGTTTAAGAAGCATTGGAATAATCATCAAAATATGAATGATCTGAGCCTATGACGAAAATTTCCACTCTCGTTCACGAATTGATTGCCATCTCTTGGTATTATGTATAAGTGTTCAAGAAAATATGTTGTGATTCAAGCTACGACTCCCGTAAGAAGAATGTAAAAAGGTATTGGCCGCGTCTAACAAATTACAGCGCTTAAAGCCGCTTCACAAAATTTGACATTTCAACATGGAAAACTGTCAAGTTTTGAGCAGCGGCTTCAAGCGCTGTAAGCTGTTGGAACTTGGAACGAAATCACCCTAGTGCAATCTTCCCCTAGTATCCATCCCTTCAAATGATATTTCCATATGATTGACTATGTATTTCCATTGCCTTAATGAAATCTACTAATGGACCCCATCGTCATCCAATAATAACCCCATAAGGTTGAGTGACTGTACGTCGTCAGGCAATGAATGTCCTAACCTTGTCTTTGACGATAGCTTTGTTTTGAAAATTGAAAGCCAGAGAATAGTGTCTGGAAATATTGATTAATGCAGATGGTAACGACCTTTGACTACCGCTCTACAGATGGCCAACTTTAAAGTAAAAATAAGATGTATGTCATGTTCCGTTATTGCTGATATTACTGGCAACAGTAAGCATTTTCGGAACGCTTTTTGCAGTGATAGTAATCTACTGCTGATGATATCGGAACGGATCGCCATCGGACATCCGTCAAAAGAACTGTCAGCGGTGACAGGTGTGACGTACCCTATCTTATTTCAAAATGAATTAAATATTGGAAGAAATATCAAGTTATAGCGATACGGAAATAGAAAATTCAGAGAGCTCAAACTCTGATAATAATAAGTCTTTAGAGAATATAATGACTGAAATTATAATCCTCGACAAAATCAGAGGTCCCATAGAAAAAATACCAAAAATAAAAGGGTACATTCAAAATACAGTTTTTTAAACCCCTATGATTTTCAAACAACATTCCAGGTGAGTAAGGTTTGCAATCTCAAAAAATGGGGTTCCCGCAGATTTTATTGATCTGCTGGCCAGCATCAACTTCTACGCAAATATCTTCCAGTACAACAAATTCGATATGTTATCTGTTGACGTTTATTCGAACACAACCTAACCTAACTCAATTTTGTGAATACTGGGACTACAGGTCTACAGGACCACTTTTGCAGCAGTAGCACCAGTATAACTTTTTAGTCTCTAACAGGGTACCTCGAAAATTGGCGCGAAATAATTGCCAGTGAATGTCAGTAAAATCGGAACGACTGAATTAACTGGACAGTACTGTTCAGGAATATCGGAACATGACAGTAGTATGTAGTAAGTAAATACATAATACATTGTCTGACAATGGTAAATATTATCATGGGGAGATGAAACAAAAATTGCCTACCCCTAGAAGAACTGTTCAAAGATGCTAAAAGGTAGGTAGGAAAAAACAACCGTTGTGTTCGTCGTTTTTAGTTACTGAATGCGAGTAGTTTCATATATATTTGAGGGAGAATTTAGTGAACGTATAATGCATAATATAGTAGACAATGCATAACTCAAATCTAGGAATATCTCATCTACTAGCTGTAAAATGCAAAATCTGAAACTTTCTTATTGCCCTGGTATGTTATTCAAAGCTCATCTAGGTGACCGAATAGGACTTTTTCAACTTAAATTAAATTTTCGTTTATTTGAGTTATGCATTATTCACTAAATTATGCATTATGCGTTCATTAAATCCGCCTTTAAATCCGTGAAGTTAGCAGCAAAAACGCAACTTTTTTTTCGAACGATCATGACACAGAAAAAAGTTTAGTAGTTATTTGAGGTATCGACATTTCACATACATCATAGAATTGACCAATGAATTTTATTATTTTTGTTTCGTGTGTATTCTTGGTGTGTTTGTTTGTATGCAAGTGGCGCACGAGATGAAGAGGATGAAAGAATTCGCATGTATGTACTTACGTCATATTCTACAACCACCAAAAATATAAATTGTCAGCTTCATGGAAGAAGATGAACATTCACCAACGAGTGGGAGAGTAGTAGTAGTAGTTATAAATGTGAGTTATGTTATTTTCATACAGCAAGTAGGCCTTTGTTACTACCTACAAACGCCATACCTCAGTAGCCGCTTGGTCATTGACGGACTCGTCAAACGGGCAACGACAGAGAGAAATTAGTGGAATATTAATGTTGAAATGAAAAAAATATATATTTGAAGAGAATGTGAAAAGCTCATATGAAACTAATACATATTATTCCTATCGGATTTTTGATTATCCCGTATTGAGAGTAATATCTTCGATCCCGCCTAGGCGGATCAAGTATTCATTAAGAAACTGAGCTTGATATGATTATGAGGTAAACAAGAGGCATCATGAAATTCGGATTCTGAGCCCAGATTCTATTTCACAAATTCGATTATCGAATTGTTTAGAATATGCGTATATTGTCGGTACAGCGCAGTCTACAGTCACAGTCTGAGCTACTCGACAATCGAATGCGCGAAATAGAATCTGGAGGCAGATCATCTTCATCCATGGGCGCCGTTACAAAAAATGTTAGTGGGGGCACAATACGATAAATGTTAGTGGGGGCACATTTTTTCAAATCAAAGTATTGCATTCAATTGAGAGGAAAATCCTTTTGAACAATACTCACGAATATGGTTTAGAAAAAATTGCAGAATCATGTCAATATCGTGTCTTACGCGGTGAGAGGACTGAAAAATCTAAAATCCAGGGGGGGCACCTGTCCCCCCCTTGCCCTCAAGAAACGGCACCCATGTCTCCATCATATAGCTAATAATTTTTTTTATTTATCCAGGATGAAGTCATTCAATTCGCTGTTAAGTACCGAGAGCTGAGTGTTTCAACAGCAGATTGCAAAACCAGTTCATGAAGAAGAGGAGATAAGGTATTCAAATGTGGTATGTGGGTAGGCCGAAGTGGCAGACGTAATGTTAACTGTAGGAGACCAAAAGGGTTACGTCAAACTGTACTGCTGTGATCTGAGACATGAACGTGATGGCTGAAATTAATGTAAGGCAAAAGATGAGTTTGTTTGAAGGGTATACATGAAAAAAGTTAACTCTCAAAATGTTTTAATAACCGAAATTAACGCATTTTTATAACTTTCTCGAACAATCACATCAATTATTTTCCTCAGAATTGTAATCTGGAATATATATTCTTCAACTCATGGTTTTCCTCAACTGTTAACGAATCATGATGCTTCATTTATTCAAATAACAATGGAGTACTGCGGATCGACAGTAGTATGTATGAAGAGGAGAAAGCCAATTTAGTTGATTTTCATATCGATACATAGGCGAAGATGAAAAAAATTAACATCTCAATGTGAAAAAACTTTGCAGTTGAAGAAGCTTCGAAGAAACATACAGGTCTGTGTATTCAAAAATGTAAAAATGAGGGTAGTCCAAGTCAGAAGACCCCCTTATGCACTAGTTTCAAAAAAATATTCTGATAGTCCTTAGGAATTCTACGGAGGCGTACAAGGGCCACACAAGTTATTTTTTTGATTTTTCTGACTTTGAACTCGGAATTATATTTTTCCGACTTAAAACTCGGAAATTCCGACTTAAAACTCGGAAATTCCGACTTTAAACTCGGAAATTCCGACTTCGAACTCGGAATTATATTTTTCCGACTTAAAACTCGGAAATTCCGACTTTAAACTCGAAATTATATTTTTCCGACTTTAAACTCGGAAATTCCGACTTTTAACTCGGAATTATATTTTTCTGACTTCTAAGTAGGAAATTCCGAAGTTGAACTCGGAATTATATTACCCCGAATAGTTTGTAGGTTGCACATCGATCTTGTAGACAATTCGTTTTGATAGATTGATTTGTATAACTACTTTTTTTCGAGCTTGAAGGCAGAGGCTTACTCATTTCCGATGACTAAACGTTTCGATTTCTTAAGGCGTATTCATATTGATGCAGGTAGTCTGGAGTGTTAATTATTTCTGTCGGGTTCGCGGAATAATCATCATTATTAGTTTCCGCACTACCTGCCATGATTTCATTAGTTATTCTTGATTTCCTCAGAATGGGATTCCTAATTCTGTTTAGACTCGACGCTTCTTTTTTCCTGTTGAAATTGTCCGTATGGTTTTGGATCTCTATCGCCTCCCGGTAACCCTGGTTGGGTGCAATCAGTTTAGCATTTTCAAACAGAATCCTGTAGTCACCCTCACTCAGTGCGTGTTCCGCCACCGCCGATTTGTCAGTTTGCCCTAGCCTGCAGTTCCTTTCATGCTCTTTGAGCCTCGTTCCCATGGATCTTCTCGTGGTACCGATGTATACCTTCCCACAGGTGCAAGGTATGCGATAAACCCCTGCTGCTGACAGTGGGTCTCTTTTGTCTTTAGCCGACCTGAGGCTCTGTTGGATCTTCTTGGTAAGCTTGAAAACCGTTTTTATGTTATATTTCCCCAAGAGTTTTCCAATTCTGTCAGTGACTCTCGGGATATATGGCAGATATGCATTTGTAACTATATACCTGAGGGTCCTCCCTGTTTTGAACCGTGGAACTCTTCAGTTTCATGGCCCTGTTGATCTCAGATACACTTTATCCATTTGACCTCAAGGTCACTTGAAGATGTTCCAGTTCCTGCTCTAGAAGCTCTGGTTCACATATTCTTCGAGCACGTTTAGTCAGGGTAGATATGACTCCTCTCTTTTGGCTGGGATGGTGGTTCGATAGTGCATGCAGGAACCTATCCGTGTGCGTGGGTT
The DNA here is from genome assembly GCA_032362365.1 of Zygogramma bicolorata. Classification (NCBI taxonomy): domain Eukaryota; kingdom Metazoa; phylum Arthropoda; class Insecta; order Coleoptera; family Chrysomelidae; genus Zygogramma; species Zygogramma bicolorata. The sequence goes on along the minus strand of JAVJAQ010000909.1, from coordinate 93,255 downwards.
TTCGGTATACTTTGTGGCTTAGTCTAGCACCACATCGTTCAATCAGAACATCTAAGAATGCTTTCTGCTGGTTCTGTTCGGTTTCCATGGTGAAATTGATGCTGGGGTGTTGAGCGTTCAGGTGGTCCAGAAAAAGGTTCAGAGCGTCCCTTCCATGTTTCCAGATGACGAAGGTGTCATCCACGTAACGTAGCCACAAGGTCGGCTTCAATTGCCTTCTCTTCAAAACGTTCCATGAAGAAGTTGGCTATCACTGGGCTCAGTGAACTTCCCATCGCCACTCCATCCAATTGTTCATAGAAGTTTCCCCTCCATTGAAAGTAACTCCCCGTAAGGCATGCTCTAAAAAGTCCGACGATATCACTTGGGAACAGGCAGGCTATCTCCCTCAGAGAGTCTTCCAGTGGGACGTTGGTAAACAAGGACACAGCATCGAAGCTGACCATGATATCTGTCGGTTCCAAGGTCAAGCCTCTAATTTTACCTACGAAGTCTGTCGAATCCTTGACGTAGGAGTTTGTTCTTCCGACATGATGTTGGAGAAGTAAGGCTAGATGTTTTGCCAAGTGATAGGTAGGTGAGCCTGGGGCACTGACTATAGGTCTCAGTGGCATGTTGGGTTTATGCACCTTCGGAAGATCGTAGAGCCTGGGTGGAACGGCTTCAAATCTGAGAACGGTTTTCTGTATGGTTTCCGATAGTGAGAACGACTTAATGAGTTCGTTTACATTCCTCAAACTTGATTGTGTTTGATCCCTTCTAAGTTTGCGGTAGTTCGTGGGTGCTAGAAGTTCTTCAATCTTGCTATTATATTCCTCCGTTTTTAGAAGGACCGTGGCGTTTCCTTTGTCAGCTGGAGGGATACCCTCATCAGAGTTAAAGCTTCTCAAGACTGCAATCTCTCTTTTTGTGATATTGCATTTTGGTGGGCATGCCTTGCTTAGAATATTCGCTGTCACAATCCTGATTTTTCCGGCTTTCTCATCTGGTAAATTCCTGATTGCCGCTAACGTATTGGCGATAATTTCTTGGTTTGGTACCTGCTGCGGGATGACCGCGAAATTACGATGACGATAGCCTGCTTGTTCCCAAGTGATATCGTCGGACTTTTCAGAGCATGCCTTACGGGGAGTTACTTTCAATGGAGGGGGAACTTCTATGAACAATTGGATGGAGTGGCCATGGGAAGTTCACTGAGCCCAGTGATAGCCAACTTCTTCATGGAACGTTTTGAAGAGAAGGCAATTGAAGCCGACCTTGTGGCTACGTTACGTGGATGACACCTTCGTCGTCTGGAAACATGGAAGGGACGCTCTGAAACTTTTTCTGGACCACCTGAACGCTCAACAACCCAGCATCAAATTCACCATGGATACCGAACAGAACCAGCAGATAGCATTCTAAGATGTTCTGATCGAACGATGTAGTGCTAGAATAACCCACAAAGTATACCGAAAACCCATGCACACGGATAGGTACCTGCACGCACTATCGAACCACCATCCCAGCCAAAAGAGAGGAGTCATATCTACCCTAACTGAACGTGCTCGAAGAATATGTGAACCATAGCATCTAGCAGGAACTGGAACATCTCCAAGTGACCTCGAGGTCAAATGGATATAGTGTATCTGAGATCAACAGGGCAATGAAACTGAAGAGTTCCACGGTTCAAAACAGGGAGGACCCTCAGATAGATACGAATGCATATCTGCCATATATCCCGACGGTCGCTGACAGAATTGGGAAATTCTTGGGAAAATATAACATTAAAATGGTTTCCAAGCCGACCAAGAAGATCCAACAAAGCTTCAGGACGGCTAGAGACAAAAGAGACCCACTGTCAGCAGCAGGGGTTTATCGCGTACCTTGCACCTGTGGGAAGGTATACATCGGCACCACGAAAAGATCCATGGGAACAAAGCTCAAAGAGCATGAAAGCAACTGCAGGCTAGGGCAAACTGACAAATCAGCGGTGGCGGAACACGCACTGAGTGAGGGTGACCACGGGATTCTGTTTGAAAATGCTAAACTGATTGCACCCAACCAGGGTTACCGGAAGGCGATAGAGATCCAAAAGCGTTGAGTCTAAACAGAATTAGGAATCCCAATTTGAGGAAATCAAGAATAACTAATGAAATCACGGCAGGTAGTGCGGCAAATAATAATGATGATTATTCTCCGAACCCGACAGAAATAATTAACACTCCAGACTACCTGCATCAATATAAATACGCCCTAAGAAATCGAAACGTTTAGTCATCGGAAATGAGCACTGCCTTCAAGCCCGAAGAAAAGTAGTTATACAAATCAATCTATCAAAACGAATTGTCTACAAGATCGATGTCCAACCTACAAATTATTCGGGGTAATATAATTCCGAGTTCAACGTCTGAATTTCCTACTTAGAAGTCAGAAAAACATAATTTCGATTTTAAAGTCGGAATTTCCGAGTTTCAAGTCGGAAAAATATAATTCCGAGTTTAAAGTCGATATTTCCCAGTTTGCAAGTCGGAATTTTCGAGTTTCAAGTCGGAAAAATATAATTCCGAGTTTAAAGTCAGAAAAATCAAAAAAATAACTAGTGTGGCCCTTCTACGCCTTCGTAGAATTCCTCAAACTTGAAAATAAATTTTTCAAATATTCGGACTTTCTGGCCTGAGCCAAATGAACTAAAGTCGACCATCCACCTCATGTTGAGATCTGAATTTGTGTAACCCAGTATAATGCGGTTATTTTGAGATACGATACTATTAGTTGTAGTGAGATTCTCGCCACGGAACCACCGTGCTGGGATTCACACGATAAAAGGTACGTCCTCGTTAATCCATTGCTCTCACAAATTTCGACTTCTGAGAGTTGAGGTGTCACCTGGTTGATGGAAAAATCCATTTTTCAAACCCATTACCATTGAATATACCCAGGAATGCTTGGGGGTAGCTTCTTTTATTAGCGATCTTAAGAGTCGATTGTAGGAAAATGAATACGAACACAATGAAAATGCTGATATAGATTAGCTTTTTCTATAATAAGGGAGGAAAGTACTACTTTTCTTCCCGACCATGAGGATTACCGCTACGCGTCAGGCAGTAATCATTCAAGGAGGAAAAGGCTTTACCCCATGTTATATATATGATTTTTTTTGCCTCCCTCAAATAACAAGTCATTGTTGAATAATTCATTTATGAAAGTAACAAAGAAAATTTACTGAAGGAGTAAAACTTGGAAGTAGGTACAGTACAGCATGCTTCTAAAATCCCGAAAATGAAGAGAACCTATAAATTAAAAAAAAAAAGCCGTCGACGTCGGAATTCGAACCAACACCTTCAATCCCATGATGAACAGAGCGGTGCACCAACTTGTTACACTAGCGGGACCACAAGCATCATCTGCGGAATCATCAACATAGTTTATTGTTGCCGTTCCATTATAATATATGCCGTTTAACTTTCATTTTCTCAATATATTAACTTCTATCTTAACTTCTCTACTGATTTCTACCATTTCGCAAAATACAGGGTGTTCTACAAGGCCGTACCCAGAAAAAGTTTTCGGGGGGGGGGGGGGTTGTGGCACCAGGCGGAGCCGAATGCCCTCCAAAAAGAACGTTAAAACTAATTGTCAAATATCCCATTTTTACGCCATTTCAAACTTCATTAACGAAAGTTAGGACGACACTAAATAATAAATAGATTAATAATAACAAAAAAATAATTTTCCCCGTTAATTTGGAGTCTAGGAAAATAAATAGATTGAGAATGTGAATAAACTCAACACTGTTTAGTAAAATGCAGTACAAAATTGCGTCTGTAGACAATAACAGTTACATTACAAAACAAAATCCATTCTTCTGTTCTTTTTTCTTGCGAATTCATCGATCACTTTGTCTGTTGAAATTTTATGGCTTCTACGAACCGACATGAGAGCCAGTCCGCTCAGTCTGTCTTGTCCACACGAATTTCTCAAGTACGTCTTCAATCGCTTGAGAGTGGAGAAGGTCCTCTCAGCAGTTGCAGTGGTCTCTGGCAAAGAAGCAAATATTTTCGGGAGGGGGAATATGTTAGGAAAAAGTCCCCTATTACATTGGCTTAATGCTTCGATGGCACAAGGAGGCTTGTCGAGTTCCATTTGTTTTCCCCAAAACAATTTCCACAGTGAGTACTCACTAGGTATTAGTTCTAGAATCTAGATCAACCATCTTTTCATAAAGTTTCAAATATTCAACGTCTATTTTCTCGTTCGTTGATCGTTCGTTCAGTTTCGGAGTAAGCCCACAGTACTGTACTGCCAACATGTAAAAACGAATTTTTTTTCGAAAGTAGTCAGAGTCAGAGACATGCGAAAGCGAATGGCGGTCTTTTTTTCGTGCTGCTACCTATCGTGATAGCGCCTAACTATATGCTTTACGGCAACTTACGTAATGAAACGCTTCGGTCTACGCCGTTAGCGGCGGATCACGTCCATCGATGAATTCCACGTAGGTGAATGGGTTAGTAAAATTATAATAAATTTGACAAATTATTTACGTACATTTTCAACTAGAAATTGGTTTGAACTCTTCCTTATTTACCTATGAAGAAGAAAAAGAACAATTATAATTTGAGTAATGCGTTTGAAAAATCTTATTTTTTGGAAAATTTCGGGGGAGTGGGTTTCAACCCCTCTGACCCCCCCTGGGTACGGCCTTTGTGTTCTATAAGTAAATGGTAAAATTTATACTTATATAATAGAATATAGTTTAGGTGGTCCATGCCGCATAATTAAGTGTTTTCATTGATGACGTGCCATGACGTCACTTTTACTTTTCTTCCTTAGTGACGTCAAAGTACGTCATTAATGATATAACTTATTGGGCATTGACGTCCTAGACTACATTCTATTATATAAGGCTGGTGGCCCACACGACGGTAACGGCACGATTTGCCGCGCGCGATATATCGCGCCGCATCTGCTGTGTTCTCGCCCACAACACGGTATATCGTACGAAACTCATTTAAATTAAATAGTGCATGTTGCCAAATTGATTTTAGCCAGTTGTTGCTGTGAGCTTCGAAGGGATGGATCGAAAAAAAGTAATTTTGTTAGCTATTGTTTTACGTAGGCGCCGAAGAAATCGAGCTATCAAGATTCAAAGGCGATATTGGGTCCATCCAATTTTGAGAGTTAGATATGCGGATGGGGCGTTTTATACATTATTCGAAAAGCTGAGAGAAAATCGTGGGAAGTTTTTTAATTATTTTCGCATCAGCACAGACACGTTTGATTATTTAGTCGACCGATTAAAAGAGTCTATAATATGTCTGGGACCTTCCTACAGCCATTTCAATAATATGTTCTTCTGGTTCATATTTCCCTTTATTATTATTTATCAATTAAATCGATTATTTCGAAGGTAAATTTTCTCTTCGTTGACATGGGTACCTGTATTTCAATACATGCACGCAGAAAGACAACACAGCACTTATTAAAAATATCGTCGATGTCGTCCTGTGGGCTAGAACTCATTAAATCCTATTGGCGTTCAGAAGTCATGCGATACGAATTCGCGCGATTCCTGACCGCCATATCGCAAGTGTTTGCGGTAACTTCCTGCCGCGACGATATTTAATACCGTCGCGGCATTTTTCAACCAGTGGGCGACCAGTGCATTCAATTGTACGAAACAGTTGTGTACGCGATATCGCGTACGATTTACCGCGCGCGGCAAATCGTGCCGTTACCGTCGTGTGGGCCACCAGCCTAAGTATAAATTTCACCGGTTATTTATAGAACACCTTGTATTTTGCAGAATGGTAGAAATCCGTTAAGAAGGTAAGATGATATATATTTATATACAGTAGAATATAGTTTAGGTCGTTGATTCCATATAAATAATATCATTGATGACCAACCATGACGTCACTTTTACTTTTTCTTCGTAGCGAGGTGAAGTACGACTTTGCTTCCTATAATGAGGCCAGTTAGAGATAGGCGGTAAACTTATTTTCATTCTTAGACCCTCAATATTTTCAAGTCTTTGTTCGATGAATGGTCAAACTTCTTTTCACCATCTCTCGCCATCTGTTCAAAGGGCTATTGAAGCGTGTTCTGCAAATACCCAGCACTTAATGCCACAGATTCATGCGGCCTAAAGTCGATTATTTTACCGGGGATAACGCTATATCACTTTCAATCTACCATCAATCTGAGCCACGGAAACCCCAATGCAGCAGTTTCTCTCAAAATCAAAGTGCCATTAGCTGAAAAAACAATCGAAACCAATCATAAAGACGTTAATGGTCCGTTTTTTGTCGTGATTTACGTTATTCCTAATGGCTGTAGCTGTCGCACTAATTGAATACTGTTTTTGTTATTCCAAATTAGCATTTCGAACAGTGTCGGGAGATAAATTGACTGGAGGCTGTGGAACGCAGAGTTGGTTGTGTAATGATTCTTGGTGTCTACGGAGTGCGAAGTGGAATTACTTAGAATAATACACAGTTTCGTTCCTCGTAACCAGAAATAATTATTCTTATTCAAATGATCTACCAATTACGTTTGCAATAAGCAATAAGCGGAAAATAGGTGACTGGCTTTCCCGATAATTGGTGAATATGCAATTTGCTAGAGTGGAATGGAAATTTAATCTATACTAATATTATGAAGAGGTTCGTTTTTGACTTTGTATGTTTGTAAGGGGTAATCTTTGGAAATACTTAACCGATCATGAACATTCGTTCTCTAATAGAAAGCTACACTATTCAGGAGTGATAAAGGCTATATTTCATTATAATTGAATGAAAAATTCAGCGAGGAAAGAGGGCGAGATGTGATGCTTTAAACGTATGCGCTGACAACATTTCATGACTTCAAACTATTTTTGTTGCGGCTACGCATGACTACCAGCAATAAACCAATAAACTACTAGACAAGAAACACCAGTAGTTGGTTTTTGGCATGACCGACCAATAACCGACTGCCGAATGACATTGCTGGTAGACATGCGCATTCAGGGTGTATTTGTCAAATTCGTGAGATTCGCTTCTAGTTTGAGTATACGTAAATATTCTTTCAATTCAATTCAATCCAATTTATTCATTAACCATAGATCACAAAAGTGATATAGGAATCGTCAATTGAAAGTTGTAAAATTATACATACATAATATGGATACAAATAGAGTTCATACATACAATGTTATATTAAAATATACTTCAAACATAAGATATACATTTTCAATATACACTTATATTCACATCACACTTACACTTATACTCGTACACAATATCTGAACAAATTAATAGATATAACACCTACCACTTCTTCTCTAAATATTCTGAGACTGAATAAAAACTATTTTGAAGTAAAAATGATCTCTTTCTTAAATTTGTTAAAGTTTGTCTGTGTTTTGACACAAGGAGGTAGACAATTGAAAAACTTTGATCCAGCATATAGAGTTTTTTCATACAAACTTGTTTTATGTTGTTTGAGCCTTATTGATTCACCTTTTCTTGTGGGATAACTGTACCATCGCGAAGTCGTTTCGAAGCTATTTTCATTTTTCCTCACGTATATCAGACAATTGTATATGTAGAGAGCTGGAACTGTTAATATACAGCTTTTTATGAAGGTTGGCCTGCTGGATTCATTACACTTTAGGTCAAAAATAATTTATATCACACTTTTTTGTAAGACAAAAACTCGATTGATATCACTACTACTTCCCCATAAGGTTATATTGTTCGATAAGATAGAGTTGATCAAAGCATAATATATTATGTCAATGAGAGATTTTCTATCTAGAATTCCTTTAAGTTGTAGCATGGCATAAAAATTTGTTTTTATCTTTTTACACATATGCTCGATATGTTTTTTCCAGTTGAGATTATGATCAACCCAAGTTCCCAAAAATTTTGTTGAATCTGATTTGGTTCAGTATAGACGAACTTATTGTTCATTAAAAATGTTGGTCTCTATCAGATCTACAAAGAAGTCATTGGTACTATAGAGATAGCTTTCATATTTGAATCACTGCAAAAGTGTTTTTTTAATCGATACATATAAAATGCTTTGTCCTCAATAAGTGACTCACGGATCAACGTACAGCCTGAACCTATGATCGTAGAGACCTGAAACATGAAGGGTGTGTGCTTTGTATGACGTAGACATCCGACAAAAAAGGGTTTTCCGAAATTTCACCTCTAGGGGTTGAAAAACGGACACAAAATTTGTAAGGGACAACGTGATTCCTAGTGAAGAACTAGGATCTTCTTCAAATTTCAAATTCAAATAGATGGACCTCTAGAAACTCTTAGAAAAGAAAAATTTCAAGAGGGGCTCAAAAAAATTTCAAAAGTTTTAAACAATTTAGTAAAAAAAGAGGGATTGGTTTTTTGCAAATATCTCGGAAATAATTGGAGATATCCAAAATTTGAAAAACGATCCTCCAAGAGGAGGAAATTTCGTGAAGAAAATCTGTACTCTATCACCAATATTAATAATTTTAGAGGCAAAATTAGCGTTAAAGCGGGTGATGCGCGTCCAGCGTGCCCTGGCAGATATGGACCTCTGAACAATAAAAATAATTTCAACCCATTGAATATCATTATTGAGAAAAAAAACTTACCTTCCAGACACTTCAATAAACGAAAATCCATGGAAAACAAATTTTCCCTTAATTATTTTATTGGATATAGCTTTGTTAATCAACTGATTTTTCAAAGTTTCAAATTCACGTAATAACCCTGATGATTGTTAAACTATGAACCTCCATTTTTTTAATTCTTGGAGTTTCTTTTGGAAGGCTTTGAAAACGATCCCCGTTGGAAAAATTGAATAATTTTTATTTTTCACTTTGTTTTTGATAATCAAAGACGTTAAAAAACGAAAAACTCAATAAAGGCAATGAATTTATTTTTTATATTCAAGTTTATCAGTATTCTTGTTATTCAAAGTTACATGGAAATGTTATAAGCAAATGTATTGTTTATAAAATAATCAAAATTTTTTTGGGGAGAATTTATATCAGTGATAAATATTATGATTTTTGAGAACACAATCGTTTCTTAATAAAAAAATGTTATTGCTTGAAAACGAATTTGTTTACGAACAATTTTATTTGCAACTAAATATGAATATTAGGGAACGATATTTTTTTAAGTCATAATTTTTTATTGTTCTTTCATATTTTGAAAAAAATTTTACGTTGTCTTATAATTACTTGTAGTTGATAGGATAGGATAAGATTACAAAATAAGAAATAATATTATTTTTTCAAAAATTTGAGAAATAATTGAGTTGAGAAGTCGTATAAATGAGAATTCGAGTTTTTCAACAATTGTCAGAAAAATTGATAAAAAATAGAGCATTTGTTTAATATTTTTTTTGTCTATTATTAAAAGGAGAACAAAAAAGTATTGAAGTGTCTTTGTCCTATATGATATCCATTATTTTTATTTCATGAGTTATTTTATTAACAATGAGTGAGAACTAAGAAGAATCGTCGAACGTAAAAATAGAAATATATTAAAAAATCTGTAAAAAATAGTAAAATAATTTTTTACACAAAAAGTGATACATGGTTGTTTTTGTATTTCTTGCAGTTAAAAAAAGGCTGCTGAGTGGGCACTGCCAGCTACAATCTACTTGGGAATAAAATCTTTATTAGCTTCTCATTGGTGGAAAACAATTTCACCAAAAAAACTGCGTTTGAATAGTCAAGCGGCTTCGAATTTGGTGAGTTTCATCAAGTTGATTTGGTATAATAGCAAACGCAAAGTTAGTCGTCCGTAGTTGGGCACACTTGATTAACAAAAAACTCCATATGAATCACAGGACGGGGCATGGCCAGCTCTTCAGGTTGACTGACAGTCATTCGATATCTGAAGATAAGCAACGCCGAGCGCGGTTAGTACTTGGATGGGTGACCATGCAGGGAAATACCGTGTCGAAAGCCCGTACAGCTGCAGCGAAGTAGCATATCATAGCTCGCAGACAATATATCAATGAGCACAAGATATATGTATATGTAGGAAGAGTTGCAGACTTTTGCAGAATCTACCGGGATTGGTCCGTTCTAAGGCAGTTGAACATCCTTCGAAGAATGTCACCGAACGATTGAAAAAAGCTTGGACTGTCGGAAGATCCGGCTAGCCATGTCTACCTTGAAAATGATAAAAGAGCAGAGCATATACTTTCTGTCTATTTTCAATGTTCGGCAGGGTATCACTAGAGCCCTAGGACCTAGGACCTGATGGTTCAATCACCAAACCCACCTACTTTCAACCCAATCTAACCTAACATGATGTTCTCCGAACACTACAGGATTTTCCTTCCGTGTGAACCTGAGGAAGGAGAGGATGATCTTGGGTCCGCCACTGTAACACATTGAAAGTGATACGGATGATTCACAGACGACATAAAGCGTGAGAGTCGGAAGACAGCATTCATAAAGGAATCGACAAAACCGCGTTAGAGATCGTCGTAACGACTGCATAAAAAACCTCTTCCTGCCCGCAGAGTTTTCGGATGGTGATAGTTTGAGCGAGGAAACGCTTTCGTATCTCGCGTCCTGACACTTTGTTATGTGGACCCATCAAGAAAGCACGACCGCAAGATGGCACCCCAGAGAATGGCGTCATTCAGTTGTTGGCGTTAGTCGTTTGTTTTCTTAGGATATGTCGACGCTACATGAGAGACTTGCAAATAATTCTCAGGGTGTGATAAGAAACACTTCGAGGGTAAAATGAGAGGAAGTTGATATTCACTTCCTTACATTGTTCGGTTGAGTCAGTTGAACGAGTTGGTTATCGTTCTATCGTGCTTCATTTGTAGTTGGAGTGGCACTGGTGCGAAGAGTTTTCCAACACTTATCCAGATAATATCTGTTATGAAATGATGAAAGCCATGGAACCAGGACTTTATTGATTGGACAATTCGAATCATGTATAAAATGTCCCATAAGCTGCCGTGATTTTGTCATTATGACAGCGAAAAAACTTTGCCCTAAGTTTTTCAGCGACAAAACGGAACCCAACTCTTGAAAGCATGGCAACCAGAATTGTAAATTCTTTGACGGCGTCTTTGTAAATTTTTCACTTGCGTTGTCAAAAGAGTATATCTGCATGATCTGGGAAAATGAAATATAAGAATTGTGTTTTTAAAGATTGTACTTTTCCGTTGAGTTGAATAAACTGAACTGTATTCATTAAATTGTCGTACCGAATTACACTCGAGCTTTTTTTTTGTCGAAGAACTTGACATTTATGATTCGAGTTCAGTTGCCTTCCGGAAAATTAACTCAGAAAACTGACAGAAAAAATCACTCGTCCTACGGACTAGTAATTTTTTCAGAGTCAGTTTCTTTCGTTGAGTTGCCAGGCAACAATATTCTCTTCGAAATGTCAAGTTTACTTCGACAAAAAATACTACAACTGAGATGCCTAGGAAACCCTGGTGTATCTTATTATACCTGAATAATTTTGGGATAAAATGGCAAAAACTGATTGCTTGATTTCTGAGATCGCAAATGCTTCAGATCGCTATTGTAGATGGCGATCAGTCATATACCATATGAAGCTTAATTTTCAGTAGAGAGGAATGTGCAACCGAATATTCTACCACTGTTTATTATTTGCCTACTGAGATTTTGACAGCCCTGACAGCCAATCAAATGCGTTTCAGAAAACGTACATGTAACGTGGAAACCTACCGTTAACAACCTGTCAATACTGTCACTGTTACCTCTACAAGTTTTTAGTGTGTTTATATCAGTTTGTAAGACTAGACTTTGATTCCGAGAAAATTTACTTTGCCCATTCACCTGAGAATTTACGACAAAGTTCATGCTAGTGTATTGAAAGTGATAGACTGTCTTGGAATTGGGGATACACACATCAGTTATGCAACGGTTCAAAATACGTATCATATCGATATTTCCTTTATTCAAACAAAACTTTGCTTTCATTATCTCATTGATAAGAGCTACAGATGTTTCCTCCTCGATATAAGACTTTCGCTCAAGCTGAAACGAATAAAATTAGCTGCATTCATGTTATTATTTTGGGGCGATTTGTTTTGTACTTACCTTAGGTGCTGGATAAAGAAGAATATTTGGATCCCCAGATTTTGACTGACCACACAAAATACGAAATCTTCTACACATCGTGAAAAAGTACCTGTAATAACTTCGAAACTTATTCTACTTATATAGACTTTCAAACACTGTTGAATGCAAAGAAATAATATCAGAGTTTTCATTGACAACAATAAACCTCAGAGTTACGTCAATTTGTCAAAACCGACATTTGACAGATATTCGAAAATGCTCCTATAACGCCCCCTATACAAAAATTAGGAAGCTTTTGTAATCGTCGATTGTTTTTCGCCAAGAAATTCTAACAAGTCCGAATCACTAGATACACCAGGGTTTCCTAGGCATCTTAACTACAACTAAACAAAATAGGTGATGCTCTAACAACCACGATAACAATTGTTTCAAATGACACATTAAATCCGTAAATATTACTTCTGTAGTACTGGGCAAATCATGGGAGATTCCGCCAGAAGTTTGAAATCTTGCATTCTGGATATTCAGAGTGTTTGTCAAAACTTGAAATAATACCAATGATAAGTTTTGGTCTGATAGAACCACTTTTGTAACGCTCTCTCTAGCCAAACTGTCAGCAGCTTCGTCAACTTCTAAGCTAGTATGAGAAGGAATCCAAACCAAATACAATTTATCGAGTCTTTCTATTGGGGAGCGTCTCTTTTGGTAGTTGGATACCAACCTAGATGTTGCTAGGTGATTGTCAAATGCTTTCAGGGATGAACTTCTGACAAAATCTGTCAGAGTATCACAAAAGTACTGGCGCAATCTGAAAATTTGGTGGTTTTCATTCAAATTACCACCTTATTGTTCAAAACGCCACTGGTTTTTCATAAAATCATATGATAAATGTAATGAAGGTAGGTAAGTTTTATTCTAGCTATGAACTACTACCGTTTTCAAGTTAGAGAAAGGATGAATATACGAAAATGTAATATGCAACTGAGAGGGAAGCATATTCAGAAACAAGAAAGTTTTCAGTAAATAATTCAGCATTTTGCAGCTGTCGAAGTGATATCGCGTCACCGTGGAAATAAGAGTATTCGTGCGCATTTTCATATCCGACACCACAGGAACACGGGAATATCCACTGCAGTTTCATCAATCTAAAACAAAGCTGGCGTGACAAGTTGAGACGCAGGATCGCGGCATGATGAAAAATGGATTACTTACATTCATACGCAGATACTTCCATTGTTCACTCAAATGAATTTACGACCTTTGTTTGGTTCGAATGAAGGGAGTTTTTCCATCATGGAAATAGAGTGTGATGAATCGTCCACGGGAAATTTTGCGGTCGTCGTTATGTGATGCTCATGATCCAAATAATAGGGGGGAATAGGCTCAAAGGATCTTATACACTAGCTATAACAATTCTTTGGTCTTTAAATATTTGCTTATGATTTAATAATTGTTTGTAGCTCATAAAATTAGACGTGAATACATTTACGAGTACGCACCTACCTTGAAAAACATGTATTGCAAACTGAAATTATTTACTCACTTTGTGATGAGCTGGATGAGCTCAAAGCTAAAGATGAAATTGAAAAATATCCATTTATATTGAATACATAAAAATATTAACTTGAAATCAATCTATTTTTCTGACATTCTTCCCTCATTCTGAACAAGTTATTTGTATAATAAAGCCGCAAAATGCTTTTGCCCGTTCCAAGAGATAGATTATCTCAGAGAGCGCTCCGGCCTAGTCGAAATAATAATAATATTTCGCGAAAACATTTTGGGGCCATAGTATACACAATATTTTATATAACTCCAATGAACATTAAAGTCGTTTTGAAGGGAAAGCGTTCAAATGCGAATATAAAAAAGTAAACTGAGGTTGATATCACAGTGTTTTTATGGAAATGAATTATCTAGCAATGCAAACGTTCAGTTTTCCGACAGTTACTCTGGGCAACGGCCGTGAAAACATTTGCAGGCCGCCACCCTGGGTAAAGGAACGGCCGCAAAATATCATTTTGCTGCCTCTGTTGCGGCTGCGAAATGCTTGATTCGCGTTCAGCTGCACAAAAAAAAATCTGACTAGTTCAGTTCAGAGGTAGTATTTGGAAAGTAATGGACATTTTGTCGTGATGGTTTCGCTGCTCAGGATAACCATTTTAGATTGAATGTTTGTTGGAATTACTGTCACCTTTTAGAAAAACGATACTATTTTCAAGAAATCATTTTTCATGACAAAACGGTAAAAACTGCTTTATTTGCTAGTTGATAAACCATCTCAATTATCTCACTCACCATACAGTGTCCTGTAGGATTTTACCTATTACAAGGTTTAGAAATATTGCTATGGCAACGATCCAAGTCCAGCGTCAGTTTCAGTAGATCAATTTGTAGAACTGGAAATTTACTCCGGTGCCACGTCTCAGTCCTATATTATGTTCTCGAAGGAGTGGTGCCAACCGATCCAGGAAAAGAAGGAACAAAGGCCAAACAGCAGGAGTAGCATGATCGACGATGTCTCCAAGATTTATTCTCTGCGGCTTCCGAAACTATTTCTCAGAGTGCTATTATGTCATTATTGTAAAAAATGACACCCAACGCCAATAAGTTCCAATGAAAAGTACGTAAAAGTTATTTTCATACCAAGGGTATAAAGTAGATGGTTATGCTCTGAGGGTTTGTAAGTCGTCCGAGGGCATGCAGATATATTAATACTCGTGGTGCACGAAATATTTCGTGTAAAACTTGTTCTTCATCACGCCAACAATATTAATATTGAAAAAAAGAGCTAATTCAACGATTTAACTTCACGATATGGTTGCTAAGGAAACGCTGTATGAATGGGGAAGATGACCCAAAGCTTTTAGTAGGTAGCAGCACGACTGCATGTGCCTAACGAGTGATTTTGCAGGTTATGTTTTATTTTTATTTTAATGAATACTTTCAAAAGATACTTAAGAATCATAAGGATGTTTTCTCCAACCGATAGATATGGATGTTTGTCTGTACCAGAACTGAAAAGTTTGTTGAGGGAACGTGGTGGATCCCTCAAAGGAAAAAAAAAGATCTGAGTGAAAGGTAAAAAATTCAAACTGATTACAGAGGTGTTTCGGTAAAAATCATCATAATAACCATCTACTAGCCCTGCTACGTTCTTTTGTAAGTGACTGGATCATAATCTAGGATGTTCAGAAGCCTGAAAGCTCTTCCTTTTCAGGGCTACTTCCCACTGCTTTTTTAGTTTTGTTTCTTTCGGAAATAAATGCGTACCTACATTTTTACATCCGAATGCACTACATAAGACCATTTTATGTCGACTTCAAATCTTTATATTCCTAATTATTACAAAGAAGGGACGTTTGATGTTTTGAATTGTTGTCATTTGACTTGAGAGGCTGTCAAAGGTACATGCAGTGGTGGTGCTCCTAGTGGTAGAGTTTTGCAGCCGTCATCCCCATTGAAACATTAGCAGCAGCAGTCTGCCTGGGTTGTGAAGTGAACTTTATTCCCGCACGAGCATAAAGTGCACTGTTATGTAGTTCGTAGCTGAACAATAAAATAACAACTATAAAAACGTTGATTGTAAGACGAATCCTGCACTTGTTGAATTGTTCCTAGATAATAAAATCTTCACTTTCGATTCAGATAAGGTGGCTACTTACAGCCTTTTATAAAAAAATTTGAACTGAATTGAATGTTATATTATTGATTGTAAAACGAATCCAGTACTTGTTGAATTGTTCCTAGATAATACAATCTTCACTTTCGATTTAGATAAGGTGGCTACTTACAGCCTTTTATAAAAAATATTGTACTGAATTGAATGTTATATTATGTTCAGGAAAAAATGTGGCATTTCCAATTTTTTCAGACTAAAAAATGAAGGGCTTTTTTTTCTGGATGCCACCCATTCGGTCTAATTGATCTGACTTCTTTAATTTGAGGATTACTTATATTGATATGATCAGTTATTTTCCTCAGAAAAAGGTCATTTTAATGAAGGTAGTTTTTCTATACAATTCAAATCAGAGTCTGTTTCTCCTGAATTTTTCGAGGCACGTTCCTTGCCATTTGCAGTATTGCATGGAAAAGTCGGAAATGAACTAGATCGATTCTGTAGCTTGCGAGTTATCGGTTCCATCGATCTTTCTAAATGGAGATCGCATATCGTTCCAGTTTTGAAAATAAAAATACCCAGTACTTTTTTGTGAGAACTTTAAAGTCACAGTAAATACTGAAGACTTATTAGTATTAAGGGGGAGTGCATTTAAGAAAAGTCGATTTCTGCTATGCATGCCAGCAAGTGAATTTTGATGAAAAATGAAAATCAGAACCATGATAATTTCCACTCATGGAGGCTTGTTTCATAACAATCATACCCCTTTTGGATTAGCCAGTATTCCAGCTGAAGTAAAAAAAAAAGTTGAAAACCCCTTGGCTTGGTCTGTTTTCTAGACGATATTTTAGCGCCGACTAAGATCAAAAGGGGCATTTATATCGATTATATATAATTTTGATAAGATACATTTTCGATCTCTGCAGATGATTCAATTTCCATTTCACTCATTGAGCTGTGAGCTATGAATGTAAAAACAGCTGCAGATAAAAATCCCTGCGCATAATACATTTCACATTCTTACACAAAAGTGATTCCCGTGTACCATTATTCATAAAATATTATATCAATTGGAGGACAATTCAATAATATTTTTCGAGGAGCAGTTATTTCAAAACTTAGGAAGGAACATAACCTCAAGTTCGAAATCGTTTTTCTTTGAGATATCTTCAGAAGGGCTCAATATGAATATTGATGATCACGCCTGTATTCCTTATTGAAAACATCATCACTATTTCAGATTTGCAAACATCTAAGGAAGTTAGCAATAAGCAGAATTATCACATTCTATTGAACTTGCTCAAATGTCCAAAATAAATTTTGAGTTAAGCTATTTCTCACGTTTGGAAGCAAGCATTATATTTATATTTCAACAACAACTTTACCTCCTATTGCTTTTTGAGAATTTTCCAATGAAATCCAAAAGGAGTTCGAGGTAAGCTAGTGCTTATGATTATATTGAATATTTCTATTTGGATCAGGAGTTTTGAATCATTGTTCACGCTTCTTCATAACTCCTTCTGAAAGGCATGGTGATTTAGTGCTCACCTACATCAATCATGATTTTTCAAGTATATCTTTAGCCAGTATAGTTTTATTTCGAGGTGGAACTTCCTTTCAGATTCCCTTTTTTTTTAATTTAAAACCGGATCTTCCGCCCAAACCAAAATGTTACCCTAATGAGGACGTTATATTTCAGAAATTATCTAGTACTCACTTCAGCGGGCATACACAACAGTCAGGCGCGTATACAGCTCAAGTTTATAGGGGGTACTCACTGAGAAAATTATGCGTTTCCACCATTTTATCAAAACACAAATGCATATTTTTACAAACTTACCTTTCAAAATGACTTGAATTATTAGGAAACTGTGGAATAACAACGTCAGATTTGTTTAATCTTCATTTTATTCACAAATAAAATTAAAAAGTAGAGAAAACAATAATTTTCGATGAAAATAAACTTCAGACTTTAGAGATAACTAACATTTGCCTTGTCAACGTAAGTAAAAATAAACCGTTATAATGATATTCGTGCATGTATTTATTATACTACATAAAAATATGACTTGAATGAAAAGTATATACTTATTGAACACAAGATAATGCAACAGAAAAATTCAATAATGAATTTAAATTTAGGTTTATCAATTTCTCCGAAATATCAGAGACTATATAATCTTCTGAGCTATTGTATAATTTTGAAAATAATTTTGAATTCAATTGCTGGATTCTGCGATCTTATAGGTTAACAGTAAAGGTGAAATAAAATTGTGATTGACTTAACATTCATTTATTTTTTTGATATCTCCCTATATTTTTTAATATATATTGTAATATGTTATTTGACTGACTGATCAAATTCAGCAAATTTTCGTTTCAAATTCTCTGTAGAACCGAATTGAAAATGATATTTCTGGCATATTCATTGTTCAACAGTTTGTGGGTTGAGTTATATCCTTGAATCGACAAGCAATTGTTTTTCCTACTTGCTGTCATTCAGTGTATCGTCGATCATTGAAAATGATTGAATTGAACTGGCCGATACTTGATGAAAATCCATATTAACAATAATATATTACAGTTTCCTGTATGATTTTCACTTACAATGGGTTTACAAAACCGCGACACGTGTTTCGCTATTACAATAGCTTCTTCAAGCAAGATATTATCTTGCTTGAAGAAGCTAGCTATTGTAATAGCGAAACACGTGTCGCGGTTTTGTGAACCCATTGTAAGTGAAAATCATACAGGAAACTGTAATATATGTTTGCATTGAAAATGAGTGATAATGAGAAAATGTGGGCTACACCACCAGAATTTACCATAAACACCTTATAGCTTTTATCAGATACAGGCGCGTATACAGCTCAAGTTTATAGGGGGGGTAATTGGAAAGTAGAGAAAACAATAATTTTCGATGAAAATAAACTTCAGACGTTAGAGATAACTAACATTCGCCTTGTCAACGTAAGAAAAAATGAACCGTTATAATGATATTCGTTAATGTATTTATCATACTACATAAAAATATGAGTTGAATGAAAAGTATATACTCATTGAAGAGAAGATGAAGCAACAGAAAAATTAAATAATAAATTTAAATTTAGGTTTATCAATTTCTCCCGAAATACCAGAGACTATATAATTTTCTGACATATTGTATAATTTTGGTAATAATTTTGAATTAAATTACTGGATTCTGCGATCTTACAGGTTAACAGGGAGTAAAGGTGAAATAAAATTGTGATTGACTTCTACATTCATTTATTTTTTTGATATCTCCCTATATTTTTTAATATATATAGTATTATATTATGTGACTGACTGATCAAATTCAGTAAATTTTCGTTTCAAATTCTCTGTAGAACCGAATTGAAAATAATATTTCTGGCATATTCATTGTTCAACAGTTTGTGGGTTGGGTTATATCCATGAATCGACAAGCATTTATTTTTCCTACTTGCTGTCATTCAGTGTATCGTCGATCATTAAAAATGAGTGAAAATGAGTGATAATGAGAAAATGTGGGCTACACCACCAGAATTTACCAAAAACGCCTTATAGCTTTTATCAGATACAGGCGCGTATACAGCTCAAGTTTATAGGGGGGGTAATCACTGAGAAAATAATGCCTTTCCACCATTTTATCAAAACACAAATGCATATTGGCCTTTTTACAAACTCACCTTTCACAATGACTTAAATTATCAGGAAGCTGTGGAATAAAAACGCCAGATTTGTTTAATTTTCATTTTTTTTTCATAAATAAAATTGGAAAGTAGAGAAAACAATAATTTTCGATGAAAATAAACTCCAGACTTTAGAGATAATTAACATTTGCCTTGTCAAAGGAAGTAAAAATTAACCGTTATAATGATATTCGTTCATGTATTTATCATACTACCATACGACATACCAGAGACTATACAATCTTCTGAGATATTCTATAATTTTGATGATAATTTTGAATTTTATTACTGGATTTTGCGATCATACAGGGTTACAGGGAGTAAAGGTGAAATAAAATTGTGATTGACTTTACATTTATTAATTTTTTTGATATCTCCCTATATTTTTTAATATATATTGTAATATGTTATGTGACTGACTGATCATGGGGGCGGTAATAACCCCCTTAATCCCCCCCCTTGTATACGCGCCTCGATCGTCAGAGCTCCAATAATTTCATCCAGAGGAACGAATGCATTGTTGAAAATCATTGCCCTACGAATTTTCCGAACGCTGAATCCAAATGAGCGATAAAAATCACTCGAGCCCTGATAAACTCGCATCAAATCCAACTTCCATACCAGCGAATCGGAATAAAACTTTTCTGATTCCAGTTATTTCTTATATAGCGTTAATTCTCTCTCCCGGTATCACGGATTCAATGGGTCGTAGAATTCGATTTTACAGGGACGTGAGATACACGAACGTTTATTCAAAGTGAAAATCACCGAAAGGCAAATTGAATTAGAGACGGCATGCGGCAGGCACGTACAGCGCCGCACTGAAAACTATTCTTAGGTTAGAGATGAGAATTTTGATTTCAAGATAAGCTATACCGCCTTTTGGTTAAATTGTCAAAGTGGCGAAAATTAGTAGAAGTGTCACCCAAATTGGCGCTGTAATCTCAATGTGAACTCACAATTAGTGACTGGTAGCACTGAAATTTCGTGAAAAAACTGAATGAATTATTTGCCAATTGAACTTTCCTTATCATGAGAAGACTTGAGTGAGCAGAACTTTTTTTCTCTCTGGATTCATATAAAATAAATATCCTCAACGATAGTATAAAGTCGCAGATACTGAGGAAAAATATGATTGGCCTTGAGGTATGTATAGACCTAGGAAACCCCTTCCCTAATGTATTTGGCATCCAAATTTAGTGTTGAAGAATGTTTGAAGAAAATTGCTCGAGAAAAATCTTCAGTGTGGTCTATTAACTATGTAACTGGGGTTCCAATCGAACTTTGAATATCGTTAAAAGTTAATGCTTGATAACCATATTAGATACGTTGGCAAAATATTAAATTTTTTCAAGGGTAATATGCCTTTATTACATATAAATAGTAACGAAGAGTCGGTTAGAAAATTAGTAAGGGTTATCCTCAAAATCTAAAGTCATTGCCCCCTAAGGAATTTGTATCTTTTGGAAAATATTCGACTATTCCCGTATTAAATTTTTTTTTTTTAATTCAATACATATTCGAAACAGTCAATACCAAATCATCCTGGCCTAACTCTTTCCTATATGAGGCGTATTTTGAAAGTTTTCTTGAATGTATAAATTTCTGAGGTAACAAACTTCATATTTGTGACAACGATATTTAATAGAATTCGGAACTTTAACAAATATTTTACTTTACGGGCTAATACTTATGATAATAAATATCCAGAATTGTTTATGGAATTTGTATTGAAGATATCTATTGAGATGCTTCGAATTGAAACAGACATCGATGGAGCAAACTGAAAATATCGCCATAGAAGAAATAAATGAGTTCCCAAGCTATAGTTTGACGATCTGCCGTGTTGAAAATGCAAAATTTCAGAATTTTGTAAAATATCGTTAAAACAAACATAAGGTGATGACAATATAAAAAATATCAAACCCAAGTGAATTTTGATAAATTCCCTTCAATTTTGAAAAATTATACTAGAGTGAATTCATCGAGGTTACCCTGGATATGAATTGAATCAGGATACTGAAAAAATATTTCGTATGGCAGTAGTTCATTTTTTTTTCAATAAAAACTGAAAACTTGAATAGGAATCCATGAGTATGAATTCGAGCATAACTTTTAAATTCGAACATCTTTTCCAATTGAGAATATGTTGTATTTTGTGAAATTTATGTTTTATTCGTGCACAAATATAATATTGTTTGAAATAATAGTTCGAACTAAGATGTCTATATACTGGTGTTTCTAATGTTGCGATATTATTTCAGACAAACCTGTGGACAAGGCGTGGTAGTTCATCAATCATCAGTGGCCATGAGGGAGCGCTGGTAATCGAAAATTTCTATTAATTTTCGTGATCACTCGATCCATGGAACACGCTGTTGCCAATTTTGATGTTTTTGTAAAAGGATAGAGAATTTATCGGGACTGGATATGTGAGGTTATTGAAAACACCAAAACGCGCCAAATTTGTGTTTAACTTTATGCGTTATTTATTCCATGTAGTTTGAAAATAATTTCTTAGATGGAATAAATTTGCATTGTGTCTCTACTGATCTGGACCAGAATTCGCAACGACATGGCCACTTGGCAACACAGGACTGTCATCTCCACTGCAAGAGTGCCGGTACCTGGCGGATTTTTTGCAGTACTACTACGCCTACATCATCAAATTTTTCATCAAGTTGGCCATATCGGTCGTCTGATTTGCTGACAACCTCTTATATGGAGTAAACACACCAGTATATAGCCACCTTAGTTCGAACAATTCGTTCAGGCCAGTCTGAAGTACACAGTAGGTTTTGGCTGGAACCTGTCAGAAAACAACGAATACCACGAAGGGCATTGAATTATGTCCGACCGGTGTCAGTGCAGGTTTATTCACAGAAGAAAATCCTGTATTTGCTTTTGCCGATACAAATGAAGGAATTGATTCTCAATTAAAGGGGCTGACACATTGCAAGACCGGTTTGGGCTATTTGGCCACTCGTCAGTACAAGGTAGTGCCATCATCAACATAAAGTCGATGACTTCCCATAATTAAAAATCTAACACCTTCCATAGTATCAAGCCTCGATCAAAGCTGATGCGAACAACACGAAGTCATTGCGCCATCTACCCATGAACGAGGAATTCCAAAAACAGCTGTGGTCGATGCATGATACTATGGAAGGTGTTAGATTTTTTATTATGGGATGTCATCGACTTTATGTTGATGATGGCACTACCTTGTACTGACAAGTGGCCAAATAGCCCGAAAAACCAGTCTGCATGAAAAATATAATGGGTACAAAAGCAACCAATGAATTGCTCAAAATGACATCCCATAAAATGATATATTCGACTTTCGAAAGCAATCCCTACATTATTTAAGGTATTCTGACTCAAATAATGTTATTCTGTGAATATGAATTATACGAGAATCATGTGTTCTATATTCAGAGTTTCATACAAGATAAAATTGGTTTTGGATTTCACAGGTTATAAGAGTTCATGAAACTCAGTTTTTAAATAATCTGGAAGGGGTAAAATTGCTGCAAATGACTATCGTGAAAATTCATATTTTTTGCGTTACTGTCGGGGTTGCACTAAAATTTTCGCTTCCCGCAGACCCTTTTCCATTGCCTCCGGACCTGAAGAGGAGGTAAAGAGAACGAGACAGAGTTGGGGTTACGATGATTCCTGAAATTATCTGCGTCTCGTTGAGGAGGAAATCTCTTTTTCGCCGGAACTTTACGATGGGCCTCTGAAAGAAACCCGTCGAGGGCTTCATAAACTCCTTCCGCTCTTTCGACGCGGTGAACATAAAATTTGCGAGCCTAATTTCTTGATGAGTAACGGATATACGGTTCGGCCGTTTAAGGTTATGACAGAGGAAGAAGGAAAGACATTGTTACCCAGTCGGTACAAGAAAGTTTTAGTTTGTTTCTGGCCCATGAAAGTTCTACCAGCTATCGAGCAATTGTACAGGGAGCTTGTTTTACGGTTGGGTACATAGATTTGAAACCATGAAACGCTTATGAAAAAACCAGTGGGTAGAATGCTTGGAATTTCCCGACGAGCGAGAACAAACAATTATTTATTTGAGAAACATATGTTTTATGATTCTTGTTATTTGTTCACGATATAGTGTTTGTATTGAGGAAGGAATTATCATTTGACAATGGGTAAAGTGAATATTTGGGAAAAAGTTTATTGAGTCGTAGTATTCTTTATTAAGGCAGCCTCAGATACCCACACAGTGAATAAGATAGCACATATAAATAAACAAATAAATGAATAAATATTTCAATTTCCAAACAGATAAATCTATTTATGGGACAATACAAAAATATAGATGAACTACACATTTATACATTGAATGAGAGATGAAAAAAGTAGAATTACACAGGGTGTTTATTAAACATGCGGCAAAAATTTGAGGGACTATTCCTTGGGCTATTCTAAGGATATTTTGTCTGGACCCACCAAGTAATAAAAACTACTATTCCAGTTGCAGATGTGGAAGATTTGGGAAATTGGATAATAGCTGGGTGTAACGTAATCAGAAACGATCCTTCGAAACAAAGCGCCCTATCAATATCATCAGAGGACAAAATATCCTTCGAATAGCCCAAGGAATAGTCCCTCAAATTTTTGCCGCATGTTTAATAAACACCCTGTATATTTTCATAATGAATATTCGAGAGGATAGTAGACAATTTGTCACTGTGAATGTCAGAATCAGCGAAATACTTATTGAAGTTACTACACATCACTATTATAGGTGAGTTATCACCTGGGTTGGTTCTCTGGTAAGGTAAATAAAAAGTAAAATGTCTGCGTGTTATTGTTTGTGGTACTTCAAAATTCAATTTGCCAAAAATTTCAGAAACATCCAATAAACCATGTACTACCTTGAATAAAAATGTTATACTCTGGTTAATACTTCTTCTGACCAAGGGGGGTATATTAAATGTTCCTAGAAGAAGCATTGGCCAGTACCTCTGATCGGATATATGCCATTAACTTCGAAGGACAGGAATTTCAAAAATCTTTTTTGTGCATATCCCAGAGCAGAAATGTGCACATTATACCTTGGATTCCACACCAGAGTACAATATTCCAATTTTGAATATCAAAAAACAACTACTTTCCTGGCTGATACCAAGCAGGGAGCTGACTTACATCTGACGGGTACCAATAGGGTTATTCACAGAAAATATTCCTGCTGAGTATGTTTTTGGTGACAAAAGTGCCAGAATTCATTTTCAATAATCGGGATGGGCACATTTGCAGACTGGTTCCGGGCTCACTGGCCCTTCATCAGTGCAAGGTAGATCCCCATATAGCACAGGAAGTCTTGAAGATATATTTTTCGTATCCAAATAATGTCGCCATGTCTTAAGACGTTTGAAAGATACCCCAAAGATATCTTATTTATCTCATCTTTCGTGGTCAATGCGCCGCCGCTGATCTTTGATCTGAAATTCATTACCTAAAACCCAAGCATCATGTCCATTTTCTGCCGCGGGTGCTGTTTATTGTTTGGTTACCAAATTTCATTATAGTGTTCCGTGGAGTGTAGTTCTTCTGTAAGAATTTTGGTGTAAAAGGAAGAGAAGTGGTTCGCAGAAGTACTACATATGCAGGCTAAAAAAGCCATGCTGCTAACCTCAAGTGAAAGCAACAATGAATCTGGTTCTGATTCTCGAAACATGGACTCGGCCATTTTACCTTATAATAGTGAAATGAATAATGACGATACTTCGAGAGAAAATAAGTCAGACAGCGGTTCTATTAGTGAATTGTATCTTGAGGTTTTACTAAGGCTTAGAAACTCAAAAACACTGGTATTTCGTGAAATGTAATTTTGTTTCATTTGGAACATCTTTAATGAAATTATATATTGTTCAAATTTTCAATAAAACCGTTTTGAGTACTTGATAACTGTTTTATTGAAAAATGTAATCAATTTTTTATCTAATTCAATCAAAAGAGATGGAAAAATATCTTTAAGATGGAAAAGATTTCTTTAAAAGGTCGTATTTCGCAACATAAGTACATAATTGAGACGTTTTAAAGATATGTAAAAGATATACTTCAAGACATCATAAATGTCTTGGATTACATAACTTTATGATTTCTTGAAAATGCCTTAGTGCTATCTACAGTCAACAAGTCGTTGGTTTTCCATGAACAAAAACCAAAAATATACCTACAACGTGTATGTAGAAATTGAAAATTGATTTGTAGGAAGGATGTTATTGTTAGTACTGCGATGTCTGTAGTGTAGAAATCAGGTGGAATATTAAATCAGCTTTTCTAAATACTTCTAAATGCCGGATGAAAATTCGAAGAAAAAGAGGAGTAGGAGAAGACAAAACTATAATTTTTTTTGAAAGTTCTCAAAATCATCGAGATTCCAAGATATCTATAAATTTTCATACTTTTGCTTCAACTCTCTATAACCCCGTATTTCGAAAACTATGAGGACCTTTGAGGATTTGTTCAAATTGATGACCGTACATGAGGGACACACTGTACATAAAGACACAGTTTTCAATTTCTCAATCCAAGAAGGACATTTTGGGGATTTCAAATTCAGTGCACGCTCCAACACTCCAGTCGCTTCTCTGAAGCCCCATCCTGGCATTCGAGAAAATACAGTCTGTTACTGTTTACACATTTACTCCAGATCTCCATCCCATTCGAACTAACTCGATCGGAAGTGCGTGTGTGTGCATGGGGGGCGGGGGAGGGGGGCACCGGGGCGCGTTTAACCGATCGGAGGCAGGGCTGCCACTACAGCACGAAATGAAATCCGTAGAAGCCTCCAAAAATATTAGCTAATAGAGACCATATTAGTCATGAGAATATTACCCTCATATATAAAATGTCCCATAAGAGCAATGCAATTATCGAAAACTTACAGCGGTAATTGCATTGTATCGAAAACTTACAGCGGTCATTGCATTGTATCAAGTCACCATAACAACACATTTGAAACCGTATCGCTAAACGTCAGTAAACAACACAAATAAATGTCAGATAGACTTCAAAAATAGAAAAGCATTTCGCGTTTTGGTGAGTGCCCCATACAATCAATAGAGGAAAGTATAAATGAACAAAAAATAACATATCCTTGAGAATTTCTTTATTCGTGAAATATTCCAATGAATTACATTCGTGCATAAAAATGACCAGATAAATTTGCATTCGAGCGTGATATCTTATACAAATTGTATTCGGTTATTTTCATATTTTGTAAAAGAGCCCTCTTCCTTCGGAGTCAGGCACTTTCGCCAAAATATGAAAATAAACTTGCAATTTTTAGATATCACGCTTTCTTGCAAAATTATCGGTAATTTTTATGCACTCGTGCAATTATAACCGATAACATACTTACAACTCCATATGATTCTACTCACTGAAAGCAGACAAATTGAGGATGTTGACGATTTCGAACTGCAATTGGATGGATTTAGTACAGTTCGCTGTGTTTCGAAGACTTGACATACTGGAGGTGTCTTAACTTTTATAAAGAATGGCTGTGATTGGTATTGCATTCGGATTCAACCACATATTTTGAAAAATTTTGAATTTCGAAATGTAAAAGCAACAGCAAGTACTTGAACACTTCGGTTTCTATGTTGAAATTACTACAGATATTTCCCCAAAATGAAATCAATACTTTATAGGTTCAATATCATATACCTAAAGATCAGTTTTCATATGATCTAATTCAGAGATTATGCATTTGTTGGGTTACAATAACAACATAATTTGAAAAAATCATATTCTTATGTCTCATACCTGAAATGGATATCTTCTACAGGACTACTCGTGAGGCATACGGGGATAATGCCATTGGGTGTGTACACAGTGCGAAGAGAAAGTTTCGGAGGTGGTTAGGCATGCACTTGCATTTGTGGTGTGGGTGCAAGATAGAATATACCACATTTCATACATCAACGTCGAATGTTCACTAGGTTCAATGAATTTGTCAGGTGTTTTTTCGCTGTCATGCCTTTTGAAACCTGCGATTTCCCCATTGTAATCCTCTCTACAGAATTTACAATGGAGAAAAGTGACTCCTTTGGACATTCTGGAGACTCGAATGTTTTCACATATTGCATTAAA
The DNA here is from genome assembly GCA_032362365.1 of Zygogramma bicolorata. NCBI lineage: Eukaryota > Metazoa > Arthropoda > Insecta > Coleoptera > Chrysomelidae > Zygogramma > Zygogramma bicolorata. The sequence continues at coordinate 65,783 of JAVJAQ010000909.1, read as the reverse complement.
ATTCTGTTCTGTTGTGGTTTTTCGAGGTTTTAAAAATTTTGGAAAAATTCAAGGTTTCATTTCGAGTTCAAAGTTACAAAAGAAATGGGAATCAAAATCAGGCCGGAAAAGGAATTTCGGCGCATTCTGAACACAATTTGCCGCCTCCAACACAAATGTTTGGTTACTGCTTTTTCACTTCAAATTGAAAGAACAATTCAGCGCCATTAAGTTTTCTTACAGAGTATCCTTTCAAGCGGAAGGGCGGGGTTCGAATCCTCGCCGGGCCACCGTGCTGGGTAATCGCACGTTAAAAGGTAAGGCCTCGTTGATCCATTGCTCGCACAAGTTTCGACTTCTGAGGGTTGACGTTCGTCAGCTGGTTAACGGAACGAACAGTTTAGAAACAACAAGTTTTTTGAAACTTTGTTTATAGAGCCAAATCGCAAATTACCTGTGATAAAGTAATAGGTTAGTAATTTCTTAAATAGAATCCTGACACAACAGTACCATTAATCATCACACTGCAACCAGAAAAAAAACTTTAAGCTCATAATGCTGTAATACGCGAATAGCAATTTCATAAAATAGCAGGATGTAGACATAAATAACATTTATATGCAACTGGTACGCATCTTGATCCCTTTTAACCTCTTCAGCGATTATCGAATATTGGCACAGATAGAAAGAAATGTAAACATAGGTCTAGGGGGGGACGAGGTTGAAAAAACGCCTTTCATATGAACACTAGATCACCGGCCTCAGAAAATAACTTTTACGGAAGGTTTCAGCGTATTTAATTGAACTTATCTGTAATTGAATTAAATGAAATATGCGATTGTTTACGGCTCCCGGTGATTTGCTGCTTTGAGCGACTGCTTAATGCGCTTCATAGGAGATCTGGGCATAGTCAGAACATCTTTGTGGAAAACGAGAATTATTATATTGTCGTCCTCATGAATTTCAGCCAAATGTGATTTCGAGACAGAAAAAATATCACTTGCTTCCAACGTGTACTTGATTTTGTGTATATTTTCTTCCCGAAATTTGTAATTTTTTTTTTAAATCCTTGGAATTATTATGAAAATTTCATAGATTTTTAGGTGAATTCGAAGATAACGTGGACAACAAGGCCATGTTCCGTTTCCCTGTCTGTTCAACCAGACTGGTAACTCAGATGGCGTATTGGTAACTGTTCGGTCGAGCGGTACTCCTGAAAACGGCTGTTAGTTGCCTGTAGTGTTGTGGTAAAAGGAGTACAACTCTGGTTTTTCGGGCTTGAGGGCCGTGTAGTGGAATTTTTACTTCCGGAGCTTTCGGCTACATCTGCGGCAGCCATCTTCAGCGGCGTGGTCTTAGTTGGACTCCTCTATGTGAGTTTACTACGACTCAGCCGCAGATGTAGCCGAAAGCTCCGGAAGTAAAAATTCCACTACACGGCCCTCAAGCCCGAAAAACAAGAGATGTTTAACACTGGCCGTGAAAGCCTACATTCTTACATTATATAAAAGAAGTAGTCCGACTTTTAGAAACATTATCCAAGGGATAATATTACAAAGGGGAAAACCTTTCCTCGAGTAGTAGTAAAAAGCTTGGAATTGTCCACATTTCAGAAGGTCACTGGTAACCAGTACAACGGAACGGCTAATGGTAATAATATTCGGAAACGGAACACGATCCAAGTGAATTCTGAGGACTACGGAAAATTCCGTATAAGTGACAACACTGATCGTCGGTACGGCTTGGGGAAACGGAACCATCTGAAAAATCCAGACATTTCACCGATCCCACTAGGGAAATCATCCGGCAACGGCGCTGACGAGATTCGGCCCGTCGCGTCGGCCCGTGGGAGCTCAGAGACACATGAAAAGTCCCTCGGTCTTCTGCATTGGACACTGCCAGTGGCGCGCATGGATTTCTCGTGTGGGGTAGTCTGCTAATGAGTTTGGTTAATGGATGGAAACACAGAATGCAGAAATAAATTTGGAAGTGTAACTGTCGTCTTCCCGCACGGAATTTGGAAGCTCAGGGTCAACAACCACGGGAGGCGCTGATGACGTGATTTTATGCAGACTGTGAGTGGGACTACTGAAAAGCAGACTTATATAATGGTGTCGTTCGACATTGACGTCAATCGGGATGCAATGCAATTTTAGATAGCTTGAAGTAAAGGTACTGATTGGAAGTCACCATTTCTGAAAAAATAAGAATTGATAATGGAATATATAAGAGTGTGGAAGGGACTTCTGAGCTTCCCTGAAAAAGTGCTGCGTTGATTGAAAACAGTTCTTTCTCGATTGCGTCTTATCAGTCAGCAACTTTCGTATGACTCATATTTTCCTATTAGCAAAATATGAGAACTGATGTACATATGTTTTCAAAACTTACCCACAAATTTTTGTCTTCTTGGAGCAAAGATTGGATGAATTTTCCTTTTGGACAAATGAATTTAGTCATGAGATCAAATTTATCGGGTCAGATGTTACACATCCCACCATTTCACAAAAAAACTTACGAAAGCGACCGCTATTAATTTATAATACACGTCTATTCTAAATGGCCATTACCTAACAGCTGGCAAAGACCTAATGAAAGATTCAAAATAGTGGGACTAGCAAAAAATTTTATTTCTATAATATGCAGATGAAGACAGAACGATGTTGCTATGAAACAATAACATGCCCCTTTTTGTTTCCTCTAGAACTAGATTCATCCACTGCAGCATCAGACACCTCTGTCCTATTTACAAATTATCATACTGCTCTGTCAAATCAAAAGCAAATATTCTTTTATCGAAAAATGCTTAGTTTCGAAAAATAAAACAGCAAACGAAGTTTGAGCCAAGTGCATATCAAGTTCTTTTATTTCTGAGATTATTTCTATTGCTTGATTTCTGAGATCATTGAAGCTCCAGCATGTTATTGTAGAAGACATTTCATCTTATATCATATGAAGCTCAATGTTAAAAAAAATGCTAGTATACTGAAATATATATAACGTACGAATAAACCGCAACATTACATTACAGTTATTTTTTGGGGCGATTAATTTTGTTCTTTTCTTGGGTACTGAATGAAGACGAATATCTTGATATACAGATTTCGACTGTTTACACAAAATTCCGAATTTACACATCGTGAGAAGTATCTGTTGAAACCCTAAAAGTCATAGTCTTTGACACTAATTGAACACTGTTAATTGCAAAAAAACAACAGTTTCAATGGATTTTACATAAATAAATATCAACCCCCCAAAAAAATCAGGAAGGTATCATAATCGTCGGTTGATTTTCACCAAAAAATTCTGTAGAATATCGAATTTGTTTGATTTCATGACTAAATTCAATTGACAAAATGGTTAGGGCTTTCGCGGCCGAGGTTATTAGTATAACTACTTTTCACGGGCTTGAAGGCCGTCGTTTCTTGGAATTTCTCCCTAACGTTTTGCAAGCGCGAGTGGTACCGATGTAAACCTACCACGAAAAGATCCTTGGGAACAAGGCTCAAAGAGCATGAAACGAACTGCAGGCTGGGGCAAACCGACAAATCGGCGGTGGCGGAACACGCACTGAGTGAGGGTGACCACAGGATTCTGTTTGAAAATGCTGAACTGATCGCCCCCAACCAGGGTTACCATAGCCGACTGGTACGGGAAGCGATAGAGATCCAAAAACATGCGGACAATTTCAACAGAAAAGAAGAAGCGTTGAGTGTAAACAGAATTTGGACTGAGGAAATCAAGAATCACTAATGAAATCACGGCAGGTAGTGCGGCAACTAATAATGATGATTATTCCCCGAACCCGACAGAAGTAATTAACACTCCAGACTACCTGCATCAATATAAATACGCCTTAAGAAATCGAAACGTTCAGTCATCGGAAATGAGTAAGCCTCTGAAAAAGCTGGCCACTCGCGCTAGCGACACGTTAGGAAGAAATCCCAAAAAACGGCGGCCCTCATGCCTGAAGAAAAGTAGTTATGCTAAATTCAATTGTCCAAGAGTCGAATTAACGGAATTTTCGCTCTGAAGTTTTTGTGAAATTGAATTGAAAATCATATTTTTAAGGAATTTACTGTTCAACAGTATGTGGATTGGTACTGTATCTAGTTATATCCATGAATCGACAAGCAATTGTTTTACTTACTAACTGTCATTCAGTGTATCGTCATTCATTGAAAATGAGTGATAGCGACAAAATTTGTGCTACACCATTAAAAAGTCCCGCACAAGCATGGTGGAAGTAGAAGTACACTATGCAACACGAGGATAAGGCCAATCACGTGCATTTGCGAATCACCACACTCAGCTAACGCCTCGTGCTCACAATTTTTCGCTACTTATCCTCCTTGTTACGTAATATACTATCATTGGTTTTCAGTAGGGTCTATCTAGGTGCACTTTGGTAAAATTCATGGTCTAGACTCTAATAAACAAATAAACGATGAGATTGGAACGTTTGGTGTTAAAGTTGAAACTTATCCTAGATATCGATTACCCTAACACTAAACTAAACAATTCACGTACGAAGTATAAAAAGAACAAAAGATGCCATTTTTAGATGTAATGGTGGTTATAAGGAACGAATAGAATGAATCAGACAGAGCCGACGAGTTATTAAAACCCGTTTCGAGGAGCATTTTGCACACATGAAATACGGAAGGGTAGAAAAATCTAGTGTCGCCCAACACGCTCTAGACAATGACCACAAAATTGGTGATAGCAATGTTAAACTGATCAAGAATGTGCATGACACAAGACTACTCGATGCATGTGAGAGTCTAGAAATAGCAAAATGTAAAAACAGCAATCTATTGTTGAGAAACTAATCAGAATAATCAATAATAACAGATGATGGACCAACAAACTTTGCAGGTAGTGATTGCACTAGTTCACTATCGAGAAAGTAATTAGCAGTAACAAAGTCCATATAATATATAAACAACTAGCCCTAGCCTTCAGATTTAGTATCAATTTTTTTCTCCTGAAGTGATAACCTTGTTAGCGAAACGCGCGTCGAGTGCAAAAATGTCAGTTTGGAGTTAGGGTAATTATTGATCTCTAGGAAAAGTTTCGTCTAGACTCTCGATGAAAGTCAAATGCGTGTCTTTATAAGACCAGATTTTGAAATTTCAGTTTCAATTGGACAATATAAGTTATTGAAACGATAAAATGCCGTGTAATCAATGAATTCGGAATACTGAACTTGATTTCCAAATGTGGATTTCTCTTGAGATAGTATGAATTACTCAAAACATATGTTTTCCATTCGCTCAAGCACTGAAATTTAATGTTTTGACCTTTTGAAAAATTGATCCATCTATGAATGAGTTTTTGCAAAAGAAACTATCTAAGCTATTGCTACTGTTATGCTGTATTGAGCAGTTCTGTAGCTTTTTCGAGCTCCTTCTCTGTTGAAACATCAAATGAACTAGTTCGATGGCAACGAAAGAAATAAAAGAAATCATAGTTTGCTGTGTTGCTGCTCGTAATTCTTAAGTGAGAATGTGTGTTGATATATACTCTCTCCTCTGTGTATTCCCAAATGAATTGTTTTGGTACCATCTTTTGATTCTTAATATGGATGATGAATGAAAATCTACCTGGGGGTACTGCTACGGCCTGAATTCGACCAAAACCTTCGTTTCTCAAATAGTTTTCTAAATTTATCACTGAAATCAATGAATACATACCTGAAAATAGTGCCGCCTGTGGTAATGGAACTCTCCAAACTCGAGGATTTTGTTGAGGGACGATTTACCTCACTAAAACGATAGCATATGAAATAATGATTGATGGACGATTCAAGTATTGATTCAATTGGTTGTTTCGGAAAAGAGGAATCAATTGAATGAGAGGCAGTAATTGGTTTAGAATAACACAACAATAGTAAGCATGGCGAACAACATATAACGAAAAATAACCTTTCATTTGTTTGTTGTCATTTGCCCACTATTGAAGACAGCTTTGGTGATGCATTCTGAGATGACAATGGTTTTGGACCATTATTATAACAGATGACGGACCAACAAACTTTGCAGGTAGTGACTGCACTAGTTCATCGAGAAATTAATTAGAATAATTAGCAGTAACAAAGTCCATATCGGACCGGAAAACTTTAGGTATCCATACAACTAACTCAGTCTTCAGATATAGTATCAATTTTCTCTTCCTGAAGATGCTAACCTTGTTAGCGAAACGCGCGTCGGGTTTTACACCAAATGTTTCAATCATCGTTTATACGATACTTTAACTTCAACATTTTGTGTATGAACGCCTATGTTGATAAGCACTGTGAGAACTTTCTTGAAGTAAGAGTTAAAGATTAAGTAAAAGATGAAGTTTGGTATAAAAACCAAGCATTTTATTTCATTCAGATATCTCACTGCCGGTCAATCCGCTGTCATGTCAGAAATTTTTCTGGTTTTTCCACATCTGGTAATTCAAAATTGGTGTCGGATTATAATTAATAAGTATTGCCTGGCCGATGTGACACAGTTGTCAACGTGACAAGATAACCTTTTATTATCCTTAATTTTTTTGGTGAAGAATCGTCCTACCAAATTTGTCTTTTTCTGCTCATGTGTTTCGGGATAATCAATGCAATCAACATTACACTGAACATTTTTTGCTTACTTATAAATCCAATGAAATTTATATATTTGAGGTCATGTGAATGAAAATAACAAATTAGAGCAACATTACACTGATAACAGATCCCATGGGCTGTTTTCACTTCGTTGCTACAGATACGCATGAATGTCAATTTTGACGTTTCTCATAAATTAATATAAATTCAACATGTCACGTTTTGGTTGTGATAATGATGAGAAGATAAATGAAATTATCAAGTCAAATACACCCAGAAATACTGTGTACAGTAAGAAATTTGTTTGGAAAGCTTTTATTGAATTTTGCAGTATTAAAAATTATGAATTAGATGGAAGCCGAACGGTAGAAGAAATAGCGTCAATTTTAAAAAATTGGGCCGCATTTTAAAGAAGCTACGGTCAAAACTATGTGGAATGTAACAAGTAAGCTTTTACAAGAAAAGTATTTTAAGGAAATGAATATTATAATTGACCCGTTTAAAAGTGTTGTTTTTCAAGAAGCGTGAGCAGCCCTTCAAAAAAAGCAAAATAATTTATTCCGAATAACCCTCAAACATTGATAAATCCTCAAAAATTTAATAACATATTTCTCAAGCTTGTTGCCTACGGCGTCGTACAATTATCAATGTCCTCGGGTTATTACTACTGATAATTACCCACGTGCTGTTTTCACGGTTAGTCATCACGTTTGTCGTGATATTGACAGAGAGTTTTTGAAATTTCTTCAAATCAATTTATTTCTGATATAATGTCACTGTCCTGCCAGAAAAAAAAATCTGCTTATGCCGTAGATGTGCGTTCACGTATATCCATTTTAGAATAACCGAAGAATATCCTTCCTGAAACATTTGACAAAAAACTTACTCAGCATATACTGGAAAAAATCTAACTAAATATATGCTCAACATAAACTTCGAGCAATATCCTAAGAATATTCGAAAAATATTGTGTCTGGGTTATAAATCGAGAAATATTCAAGAGTACGTGCTTAGCATATATTTTTCAGCACATCATGGAATTGTACTTGATATACAATTTAATCTTGAAACTGAATGGTTCGAGAGTGGCCATTTATAACCACTCTTATTGCAGAAACTACAATTTAGAAGTTGATTGCTATCACCACATTTCTTGAAAAGAACTTCAAAATTGTTGTAGACGAGGATGAAATTTCGGAATCGGATATTACTGGCATTAAAAAAATTCATTGTTGATTTCATCCGGATTTTCCAGAATTACTCTCATGATAAATTTTCAACCACGAAACAAGTTTTTCCATATTCATGCCCGAAATTCCAATCTCGAGTATGCTTTCCGTTATAACTAGAGGCATGGATCCTTTTTCATATACTTATTGTCCAATACACCGGGTTGTCGAAATGGAAGCTGGAATTAGAGAGCAGACTCATCATTAAATCCACCAGTGACCACCATAAGCTAGAATTGCCCTAGGGGTTGCGGAGAACGGCCGATTTCGTTATAAATATTGGATGCGGGCTGAAATCTACCGACATTCCATTGGGGAAGCAGAAAAAACTCGATTGATTATGTATGTCGGGATTGGTTGATTTTGTTGAAAACTATTCGTATGCAGATAACCTGAAAAGCACACCGTTGCGTTTTGTCAGAGCTGATTTTTCCCAACTTGTTACTCATATTCCTCCTAAAAATGAAATGTAATAGTCAGACTGAAATTTCTAGACTAACAATATGCTTGACGCCAGCAAAGACCTCAACTCCACATGAAAAATTGGCGTAAAAAAGGCAATATTTCGTGATGCTCATCTATTTTTTTTGCAAAACATTCATGGATTTGACCGATGCTCGATGTAAATGAGAATAACGTAATTAAAAATACACTTTATTCTCATCAGACAGTTTTCAAAACCGCTATAGGTAGGTACGTGTTTCTTCGGGAGTGTTAGTTGGTTGTATTTAGTGAAATCACATGTGTTCAATTGTTGAGGTGATTTTTTCATATTGTTTAGTTAGATCTACCAAATCATTTATAAAAAAAGGTAAACATAACACCAATGTTGATGCATTATTATCAATGGTAGAGATCAATCGAATCGATAACGAATCAATACTAGCCAGTCACGGAGATAAATGTCAAGAGATAGACCAATATCTGAATTGTGATCAATCACTGAAGGTAATCGCGAGGATTTGGAAAATCTTGAATAAATAATCAATCCCAAAGCAGTGCAGACGAAAAAAATCAATGTTATTTCAGACATTCAGATAGTACACAGGCATACCGATTTGAGAAAATTTTGAAAGTTGAAAGTAGATAATTTTTGTGAGAACAATAAATTCAAACTGGTCGACCCCAGTATTATCTTTCATCTGTGTTACTATTGGATCTTCAAGTTCTGGAATAAAAAAGGAATGATGAAAGAACATTCACTTACCATTCCCAGAATAAAAATGGATGCAACCAACCCGGAAGAATCGGAGATTGAACCAATCCATCTACAAGCAATAAAAAAATTTACGAAATTCAAAACGACGCGCGCCTCCTCCAAATCTGAGACTCACAAACATTCCACCCTACAGCCTGGAGTCTTACAAGCATCCCCATTACTCTCGTGGTCATCCTTGCAGCCTTCATAGCCTGAACATTCTACCAGAAGAGAACCTTCCAAAACGAAGAAAAAGATGAAACTACCCCAGCAGAGAACTCCGAAAACAAACCAGTAACCCTTCTGTTTTCGTCTTAGGGATGGAGGAGTTACGATTCCAGGTTCGCTGACCAAGCGTGTCACAGGAATAGAGTTACAACCGTTATTCCAGAAATGTTGACATGTTCGCTCATTAACACAGGCACTAACAATATACCCAATTTACATTTTCATTCATTCTGTTTGACGGTTTCATATTGTTTGTGTCTGAAATAGAGTCTTTTTGAAAATCACTTTTCGTATATCTTATACTAGAGCGGGCGCTGCGAAACATTCCGTTTGAAAAAACCGATGACCTCATTCTGATTGATGATCTGAGTTGAGGAAGACTTGATGAATAATATTTCGGAGGTTGCCGGAAGGAATTATGGTCCAATTTTTTTTTTTGGCCCTATAATAGGAGTTTTCGATTCCATCGCTGTATTACGCTATAAGGTAGACACGATTAAATTTCCACAAAATTTATTGTCTTCGCGACATGTTTCGGTACACTGTACCTTTATCAAGCGAATGTATTTAAACACTAAATTATTCTTCGCTAAAAGTTCCTTAAATATATCAGGGCCTACTCTAATTATCTATGATTCCTAGAATAATACCACTGACAATGATGATGATTCCTAACTGATGGTGATAACTGATACTGATTCCTAATAATAATTATGATATCGGACCGTAGTTTACTACTTATTGATTGAATAAGTTCAACAAAGGGGAACTATTGAGATCCAATTGATCATTTAGCAAACAATTTGAATTTTTTAATTTATTGATTTCCAAAAATTCTAAATAATTAAGTCTAATGCCCTTATTTTCAACATGCAGAATTTCGAAATTTTTATCGAAGTCATGGCCTTCCTCCAAAATATGATTGGCATATGATGAATGAGTTGTTTTCTTTTCATAATTCATACGATGTTCACGTATGCGGTTTTTGAATGGTCTACCTGTCTGGCCAATATATACTTTGGAGCAAGATCCACAATTCAATTTATAAACTCCTGATTTTTCATCTTTTATTGTTTTATCTTTGTTATTCTTGATAAACCTTCCCAACGTGTTATCTGTTCTATATGCTACTTTTAAATTTTGTTTATGCAAAAATGAAGCTACTTTTTCCGTAGCAGGTCCTGAATAAGTTAAGATTCTATAATTATTGTCATGGGTCCTCAAAGTGGGGTACACTTCTTGGATAGCTTTTCTATGTAGTTTTTTAGCAAGAATATTTTCTATTAATTTGACTTGATATCCATTGTTAACTGCTATTTGTTTTATGATATTTAATTCTTTGTTGAAATTGTCCACAGAAAGAGGAATGTTTACTAATCTGTGTATCATACTATGGTATGCTGATATTTTATGTTTATATGGATGTACCGAATTATTATGAATAGTGATATCAGTGTGGGAAGGTTTATGAAAAATAGCAAAGTGGTGTTTGCTGTTGGCTTTACCTATTGTCAAGTCTAAAAAATTAATTGAATTATCTGTTTCCATCTCTATTGTGAATTGAATATTTGGATGAATAGTGTTAATATATTTATGAAATGTATCTAATTGTCTGTTGGTGCCTTTAAAACAAACTATAACGTCATCTACATATCTGTACCAATACAAAAACTGTTGCGACAGTGGATGTTTATGAATTATATTTTCCAGATTGTCCATGAAAATTTCTGCCAGTAGAGGACTTAGCGGATTTCCCATGATCAAACCGTCAGATGAAGAGTATACTTTATTGTCAAATTGAAAGTAATTTTGTTCAAGACATATCGACAAAAGGTCTAATATCTCTTGTTTAATGAGCGGATTAACATGATTTTTATCTAGTAAACCTTCGACTAAGATTATGGTATCTTGTGGAGGTATACTAGGGAAAAGATTTTGAACGTCAAATGATATTAATTTTGCGTTATCTGGAACAGTTATGTCCTGTATTTTATTTATCAAATCATAAGAATTTTTAAGGCTGAATTTCGGTTCGAATTTAGAATAGTTTGTTATTAAATGTATTAGCTTTCTTGATAACTTAACTGATGGTGCTGTAACAAATGATACTACTGGCCGAATAGGGTAGTTTTGTTTATGTAATTTTATCAAAGAATATAATTTTGGGGTTTGATGAATCCTCAAACCCCAAAATTATATTCTTTGATAAAATTACATAAACAAAACTACCCTATTCGGCCAGTAGTATCATTTGTTACAGCACCATCAGTTAAGTTATCAAGAAAGCTAATACATTTAATAACAAACTATTCTAAATTCGAACCGAAATTCAGCCTTAAAAATTCTTATGATTTGATAAATAAAATACAGGACATAACTGTTCCAGATAACGCAAAATTAATATCATTTGACGTTCAAAATCTTTTCCCTAGTATACCTCCACAAGATACCATAATCTTAGTCGAAGGTTTACTAGATAAAAATCATGTTAATCCGCTCATTAAACAAGAGATATTAGACCTTTTGTCGATATGTCTTGAACAAAATTACTTTCAATTTGACAATAAAGTATACTCTTCATCTGACGGTTTGATCATGGGAAATCCGCTAAGTCCTCTACTGGCAGAAATTTTCATGGACAATCTGGAAAATATAATTCATAAACATCCACTGTCGCAACAGTTTTTGTATTGGTACAGATATGTAGATGACGTTATAGTTTGTTTTAAAGGCACCAACAGACAATTAGATACATTTCATAAATATATTAACACTATTCATCCAAATATTCAATTCACAATAGAGATGGAAACAGATAATTCAATTAATTTTTTAGACTTGACAATAGGTAAAGCCAACAGCAAACACCACTTTGCTATTTTTCATAAACCTTCCCACACTGATATCACTATTCATAATAATTCGGTACATCCATATAAACATAAAATATCAGCATACCATAGTATGATACACAGATTAGTGAACATTCCTCTTTCTGTGGACAATTTCAACAAAGAATTAAATATCATAAAACAAATAGCAGTTAACAATGGATATCAAGTCAAATTAATAGAAAATATTCTTGCTAAAAAACTACATAGAAAAGCTATCCAAGAAGTGTACCCCACTTTGAGGACCCATGACAATAATTATAGAATCTTAACTTATTCAGGACCTGCTACGGAAAAAGTAGCTTCATTTTTGCATAAACAAAATTTAAAAGTAGCATATAGAACAGATAACACGTTGGGAAGGTTTATCAAGAATAACAAAGATAAAACAATAAAAGATGAAAAATCAGGAGTTTATAAATTGAATTGTGGATCTTGCTCCAAAGTATATATTGGCCAGACAGGTAGACCATTCAAAAACCGCATACGTGAACATCGTATGAATTATGAAAAGAAAACAACTCATTCATCATATGCCAATCATATTTTGGAGGAAGGCCATGACTTCGATAAAAATTTCGAAATTCTGCATGTTGAAAATAAGGGCATTAGACTTAATTATTTAGAATTTTTGGAAATCAATAAATTAAAAAATTCAAATTGTTTGCTAAATGATCAATTGGATCTCAATAGTTCCCCTTTGTTGAACTTATTCAATCAATAAGTAGTAAACTACGGTCCGATATCATAATTATTATTAGGAATCAGTATCAGTTATCACCATCAGTTAGGAATCATCATCATTGTCAGTGGTATTATTCTAGGAATCATAGATAATTAGAGTAGGCCCTGATATATTTAAGGAACTTTTAGCGAAGAATAATTTAGTGTTTAAATACATTCGCTTGATAAAGGTACAGTGTACCGAAACATGTCGCGAAGACAATAAATTTTGTGGAAATTTAATCGTGTCTACCTTATAGCGTAATAACTATGGATTTCCATCAAGTAAAGGCCACCTCAGTCCAAAAAATCCATCGCTGTAGTTGTGGAAAAATATGTTGTATAGAATGCAAAAACCATTGACCGCTATTTCTCGACTGGAATGTTTTTGCAAGATCCTTTCAAACCTGGAACTGAAAGTTGCCAAAATAGCCCGTTGCCAGTTTTATTATAAATCTCCTTTCCAGCGTCACATACCTTCTCTCGAGTTTTGGAGCGGGCCGCGCTTTTCTCAACAGTTTTTGTGACTTCAGTTATAGCTGAACTTCATCCATTATTATAACAGATACATTTTCCATAATTATAAAATAGCAGTGCTTCGAATTTTGTGATAACTTTTTTAAAAGTGAATAAATATCGCTATAATTAAAAAATAAAAAAAAATTTGTTATACGAAACACCGGAAGATTTGTTTGCAGAAACTTCCAATATCATACATCGTGTTACAGAAATTACGTTTCATAACCAAAATCTTCTAGTAACGAAAGAGGTCGACTAACAACAAACATCACAAAAACAGTTACTGGCTGCTTTTGACAAATTAATGGCGGATATAAAGGACGGTGTTTCGACGACCGCTTTTGAATTGACATACTTGGCTCAACGCATGACTGTACTCGCTGAAGTAGAGGATGTAGTTCTAATCGTGATCTCAAAGTGATGCTGATCGATAAATTTGGTGACAAGGTTTTACTCTCATATCTTACTGAGAGGGAGCAATCTTCTTTGGTTTTCGTAGCAAGAAGTTCATTAAGGAAATAGCTGAACGTGTACGTCGGCTAGATGTAGCAGAATCGTCATGTGTGCTAAAGAATTACGGAAAGAACTATCCACTACTGAACTTACACCAAAGGACAAGTTGTGTGATGAAATTCTTATAGAAGATGCCGCGAAGAAATGCACTTTTACGCCGAAATGGAAGACTCTCATACAAGCCTCATTCAGCAGTCAGAATCTAAAATTGTCAGGCAATACACTCCATGAAGCATTGGCGGTGTTTAGTGATATGTATCAGTGTAATGAACAGAAAGACACTGCAACATACAGCTCTAGCCGAATTCATTCACCACCTACCTAACTAAATCGAAACATATTCAACACTGTTGAACAATCTTAGACACTGTGACAATGACTTTCAAGGGAACATTAAGTGGCGAAGATTCTATGCACGTTACAATCATGATAGTTAATCAACAATAGAATGATGAAAAGAATACCTCACGGGCATAGCCTAGCTCTTCAGGTTGACTAGTCATTCGATATCTCGAGCTAAGCAGCAGGGAAAGACCGCGTCGAAAGCTCATAAAACTGCAGCAAAGTACTATATCATAGCTTGCAGGCAATATATCAATGAACACAAGATATATTGGGGATATGCTGTCCTTCGGAGGAGACGTAAAGCCGGCGGTCCTGAGTCCATGGTTGTTGGACTCGTAAAGGATCCCTACCTCTGATTGGAATACCAGAGTATTCGCAAAATTTCCGGTTGGGGGATATGTGGTGACCGGCGTGGATGATTGGCCTTGGTAGGGGAAACAGGCCTACGTTGAATGAATCATTTAAAAAAAGAACACCTCACACACTGTTAAACCGAAACTAACTGAAACGGACTGAAAATATTTATATCAAGTCGTTCAACCAAAATCCCAGCTGGCTGCAAAAGGTTTTTTTTCGTTTGAAGAATAAACTGCAGCTCGTTTAATACCTCTGCAACTATTCTCCAACTTTTCAAAAATCAATGCTGAAACAGAACTTTTTATTACCGGTGGATATGAAGACTCCAAAAAATCTTCGAGCTCCAAGGTAATAGGTCTTTTGAATTGCTAGACTTGAAGTCCAATCACCTAGAAGCAGATTGAAGGATTTTCAGCCATATTTTTGTTGCTGTTCGTGGAGGAATCGAACAAGTTTTTATAAATTGTGCAGATTCCCATGTTTTCGTACTCAACATCCACTTTTGTCATAAGGTATCGAATAGTAGTTGTTGAGGGACTTGGTTTGAAGGATCGGACAAAAATACTCTTTCAAGCTGGGATTCAATTCAAATGTGTCTGAAATTATAAGAACTTTTGATGTTTTTTAATTACATTGCTTAAGGGCTGCAATACATGGGCCTCCGAACTTACTCCAATTCGGTTATGAAAGACGTGATGGAAAGTTGTACCATGTCAAATTCTTTGATTAGGCTTTGCAAATATAATGCTGAATGCCTGATAATGTTTTGCACTTGTAGAAAAAGCGATATCGATTGTATTTTCCTTTGCAAATGCATCGGAAATTATTGTCAAAACTTATCTGAATGCATTTTTCACTACTTATTAATAGGTAAACCACTTTTTTCATTAAATTTGTATTGAATTAGATCATGCCGTTTTTTCCACACCTCACCTAAACCAGGTGTCAATAGTCAATAACAATTTTTTTTCGCAGCTACAGCGATGGAATCGGAACCTATTATAGGGCCGAAAAAAAAATTGGACCACAATTCCGTCCGGCAACCTCCGAAATATTATTCATCAAGTCTTCCTCAACTCAGATCATCAATCAGAATGAGGTCATCGGTTTTTTCAAACGGAATGTTTCGCAGCGCTTGCACTATACGTAATTCACATAAGATGTGTTGTAAGTTAGGTGGTGGAATATATTATTTTTCATCTACTGGTTTCTATCGATCGATCCAAGTATGGAAAATCTGCCTTCACTTCTCGATCATACAAATTTCCGTAGTTTTCTGTTATACATTCAATTTCGTTGTATAGTTGAGGTCAACAACCGCTATATGAACCAATAAATTGTGGTTCCTCAAAAAATAACATTATATCATATTAAAAATTCTGAACCTGGGTTGATCTCTTTATGTGGTAGCGCCATTTCCGCAGAATGCATTTTCGAATTACAAGAATAATTATTATAGATACGTAGTGGGTATCGGACCGCTCTAGGTCCGATTATCCGTATGACGGAAACTATTAGGCAGGTAGTGGTATTGAAATGCATTTCAACCTTTTTCTTTGGATTCGATTTCCTTATTATATTTGAATTTTTAATGTAATTTTTTTGTATTGTTTACTTAGTAACAGGTTTTGAAAGAGTTAATACCGATACCTCTCAGCAAAGGACATTGTTCATCGAACAAACATTGAATTATGTGAATTTCAGTTACCCGAATTGTCTTTAGTAAAATAAGGTTCATGTTGATGTTACGATGATATATTATCCTATTAAATTTTTTTAGATATATTATTTCTGTCATACTTAATCACTTATTTAGTAAAGTTCAGAAGGAATTCCAAGAATTTTCCCTTTCATTAAAGTCTTTTTGAGAAACACTTTTCGTATATCTTCAACCTAACTGTTGTTAGTTAAGCGGTGAGATAGATTATTTTTTATTTTTTGGTTTCTATCGATCGATCCAAGTGACATCTGCCCTTACTTGTCGATAATACAGAATTCCGCATTTTCATTCTGTACTGTTTTCTGTGATATATTCAATGTTGTTGTATAGTTGGAATCATCAACCACTATATGAATGTGGCCCAATATTTTATGGTTCCTCAAAAAAATAACATTATATCATATTAAATTTCTGCATCTGGGTTGATCTCGTTATGAAGTAGCGCCGTTTCCGAGGAATTCATTTTTTAAATACGAGAATAATTATTATAGATACGTCGTGGGTATCGGACCACTTCTAGGTCCGATTATCCCTATGACGGAAACAATTATGCAGGTGGTAATATTGAAATGCATTTCAACCTTGTTGTTTGGATTTTATTTCTTTTTTAGATTTGTATATTTTATATAAGTTTTTTGTATTTTTTGCTTAGGAACAAGTTAATAATATAGACCACTCAGCGAGAAACATTAGCAACCACATTCAAGCAGATTGTGCAGGTAGTTCTTCGTCGAACAAGCATTGAACTTTGTGAATTTCAGGCGTTTTGTATTTCCCAATCATTTAAAGTAACCCGAATTATCTTTAGTAGAATAAAGTTTATGTTACGACGATAAATTATCCTATAAAACTATTTCAGAAATTTTTTTCTGTCATACTCAATCACTTTTCCAAAATGGATTCGGAGAATATTCTCTTTTAATGAGATCGTCTGGGAAAGTTCGGAACGTTGAATGAAGAGGGATTCTCGTGAAATCTTAAGACACACCCAGAAATTGGTTGGTACCGAAAACGGTGCTGGATGAAAGAAAAAAAAAATCGAAATCGCGTCAACTGACAGATTGATGACACTTCCCGCATAGAGTGGTTGCTTTGAGTAATTGCAGTGAAAAATTGCGTCTTGGAATTCAGGTGTATAAGTTTCTGTCGCTATCCAAATATGTTAAGGATGGCGGATCAATTCCAGGTCCGACCTATCTCCTACCTACCTGTCTACCTGTGGAGGCATTCCTCAAAGCACCAACACATTAGGTCCGACCGTGAATTGAATTGTTATTAAAACTTAGTATAAATCTCACCATGATAATTGTTATTCTTCAGTTTACTCCGCGCTTTTATTGAGTTGTACGGAATTGTGAAAGTGTTGCTGTTTCCAATTGCCAATACTTCTATAATTAGCATTGGAAGGAAATCTCTATAATTCCAAGAGACCGGAAAATTTCGAAATCAACAGAAGAACCTACTGATTTCGAATATGAGGCAAATCAAATCAAACGAAACCCCACGAAATGGAAAGGTTGCTTTTCCGAAACCTGCAGATTTGGTGGAATCGAAGAAACTGGAACGAGCCCTGGAGCATTTTGACGTGTTCGAAAGCGAACAAGATCACAATAAGCGAACGTGCGTATTATCAAAATTACGTGAACTCGTTGAAGAATGGATAGCAGATGTAACCAGAAGGCGCGACGTAAGAGGAAATCTTCACGCATTCGGCAGTTACAGACTCGGGGCTGACAGTAAAGGAGCAGATATAGATGCTCTTGTTGTTGCTCCAAGACACGTTAGTAGAAGGGATTTCTTCTCTTCGTTTTGCGCGTTATTGAGGATGCAACCTGAGGTATCTGACCTCAAGGCACTAGAGAGGGCTTTTGTACCGTTGATCAAATTGAATTTCAGCGGCATAGAAGTCGATATGCTATTTGCCCAGTTATCATTGGAGGTGATTCCGGATTCGTTGGATTTGCGAGACGATCTGTTATTGGAAAATCTGGACGAAAGATGTGTGAGAAGTTTGAACGGGTCTCGGGTGACCGAAGAAATTCTGAGACAGATACCGAACAAGGATAATTTCAGGCTAGCTCTCAAAACTATCAAGTTGTGGGCCAAGAGACGTGGCATATACAGCAACTCGCTGGGTTATTTGGGGGGTGTTTCCTGGGCTATATTGGTAGCGAGAATATGTCAGATGCACCCTCATGCAGCGCCCCCGATTCTGGTTTATAAGTTCTTCCTGATATTCTCGAATTGGCGTTGGCCAAAGCCTGTTCGTCTCAATCGCCCCGGTGATGCTGGTTTCGGATTTCGAGTGTGGGATCCCAAGGTAAACGAACAAGATCGGTATCACCTGATGCCCATCATCACTCCAACCTACCCCCAACAAAATTCAACATTCAACGTGACACATTCCACGAAAACGATAATGATGGATGCCTTCAAACAGGGACTCGCCATTACAGAAGAGATAATTTTCGGAAAGAGCAGTTGGAGCGATTTATTTGAACGGACCGATTTTTTCATGAGATACAAGCGTTTTGTTGTGTTATTGGCGGAGGCAACCAATCCAAACGACCATTCTGATTGGTGTGGACTAGTGGAGAGCAAAGCCAGATTGCTCGTTCGAAATTTTGAGAAGAATGAGTCTGTAACGTTAGCACATATCCATCCGGAACGTTACCTGACGCTAAATTTCCAGAAAAGACCGCCTACCATACGTTCGATGTGGTTTATCGGCCTGGATTCACAGTCGAAAGGCAATTTGAGGAGTGAGAGTATGTCGTTTGTGGAGGAAGTCATCAATAATGCTATCAGGACGGGTCATTTTAAAACAGGATTAACGCTCGATACGGCGCATGTATATAGGCGACACTTGTCTCGGTATGTGTCAAAAGGCATCATCGATCGCGACTTGATACCAGGTTGCCACCTACGAAAAAAAGATAGATTAGCTTACTTCGGTTATGATTGAGAGGAAAACTGTTCGTTTTTTTGTGAGGGGAACATTTTTTTGTATTTCCTGCAGCAATATATCTTTCATGAGATGAAAGAGTATATTCCTGCACGGACTACAGGGTTCATTGACGCGTGCACACAGCTTGCCAATTCCCAATTGTTATATTATTTTCTGTTGAATATATAGATTTTTATCATGTTTTGTCCAGTTCAATGCAATTTTAAGGTTATGTTCAATTCTGTTTCCCTATAGTCCACCAACTGAAAAGTAGGGAGCAATACAATTGATTCGAGGACAAATTATGATGTACATCTTCTGTGTCAATGGTGACTCCCAGTGAAATTCTCACAAATATAGTTCTTTTAGAGTCTTCTTGACAAGACGGTTAAGGCTTTCGTGGCCGAGGTTTCAGTATCACTACTTTGGACCGGGTTTGGAGGCCGTCGTTTTTTGGATTATCCCCCCGTGCAGTCGCCCTTCCCTACCCCCTTTGAAATCCCCTCAACCTGGAAACAGCTCTAACTCGACAACCGAAGCAAAAGAAGTAATGTTCTACATGGTGGTGTTATTTACTGAATGATCCGTACCAATACAAAGTACATGAAGATCTCATTTGCCTTATCAACAGGGGATGTTCATCTCTTGGATCGGTTGGATTGTACTTTTAGTCCAAAGAATGAAACTCATGTACAGTAAGTTGATGTTCATATACTCTGTTGTTCTGGCCTACATACATGTTAATTTTGGGAATGCAGTTGCCTGAAACTAGCGCTTCGATTGGTTCTCCTGAGGTCGCGCTTCTCCCCAATGTCTTTATTTTCATACTGCACGTCTTATGTTCGCGATGACAAGGGGTACTTTACAGGTTATCGATCTTATGGGCGTCTTTATTGATATTCGTGAACCTTTTTTAGTACTGCTCTCATAGTACATTGAAAATTTACATCAGGGGTTGCATTTCTCAGAGACGCAATTTTACTTATTCATATGTGTGGGGGGTTAGGGCTAGCTTGAATCCAAGTTTGTGGGATTGCAACCCTTATCCCGCTGCCGCCATCTTGAAAGAAGGGTGCAAGTGGTTTTGGCATTTTATCTGCCACGGTTTCCATCTTAGAGAAAATTCACAGAGACGTCTTCTGTTCAAAATTGAATTTTCTACAATTTCAGTTTCATTACTTTTTATCGGAAATAAAAATTCTTTTTTCGGCGCAATAACGTTTTTATTTCATTATTGCTTAATTATTTGCGACCCTTGTCCCCATCATAATTCTTCTGCTTTATTTCATTGGTTTTTAGAATCATTTCAAATCCGATTGGACAAAATCTTGCAAGAAAGATTAGATCTAACCCACTCTCCGATTATGAATCACTACCAGACCTAAAAGATAGATCGATAAAAAACTCCCTATTCTTAACACCTGTCACGACTCCAGAAATATTGGGAATGATTGACAACCTTAAAACTAATGCCGCTTCAGGAATAGACAAAATATCAGCAAAAACCATCAAAATCATAAAAACGAATATTGTTGACATTTTAGTTCACCTGATAAATTCGATGTTCCGAAGGGGCGTTTTTCCAAATAGTTTGAAAAACGCGGTCATTACTCCTATATTCAAAGCTGGGGACCCACATTTTGTCAATAATTACCGTCCAATATCTGTCATTAATAATATTGCAAAATTGTATGAAAAAAAGTATAGCCAGCAGGTTACAAAATCATGTCGATCACCATCAACTAATCTCTCCCAAACAATTCGGTTTCAAAGCAGGAAGTTCCACTGAGGATGCACTACATTATTTCACAAATGAAATTTACCAGCACCTCAATCAAAATGATAAAGTTTTAGGCATTTTTTTGGATTTAGCTCAAGCTTTCGACAGCATTTCACACGATGAACTTTTGAAAAAACTTGAAAAATACGGGATAAGAGGTTTACCTTTATCATTATTCAGAAGTTATTTATCGAAGAGAAAATCTGTCGTTAAAGTAAAAAATAAGTTTAGCGAACCTTCGGAAATCAAATATGGTGTTCCTCAGGGAACAGTCCTCGGCCCTAAATTATTCCTCCTCTATATCAATGAAATTTTGAATATGGAGGTAGGTGGAGATATCATCTCATATGCGGACGATACGGTTCTCCTGTTCTATGGAACAAATTGGCAAGAAGTAACGAAAAAGGCGGAAAAAGGTTTATACCAAGTCAAATGTTGGATGGACTGTAATCTCCTGAGCTTAAACGAGAACAAGACCAAATTCATAACTTTCACAAACAGCCCTAAAGTACAACCCAATCTGAAATCGATTAAATTTTATGAGAGATGTGATCTGACCAACTGTGATTGCAAGAAGACAATTCAAAACACTTCAGAAATCAAATATCTGGGAATTATCATCAATGAAACGCTCAGATGGGACAAACATTCAGTATATTTGAATGGCAAATTTAAAAAACTGGTATTTGCATTTTATAAACTCAGAGATATTCTTCCAGAAAAAATTTTGAAAGTAGCCTATAAATCCTTAGTAGAATCTGTAATGTCCTATGGAATAATAGCATAAGGAGCTGCGTATACTAATCAGATAAATTGTTTGAAAGTAACCCAGAAATGGATTTTGAAAGTGATATTTAGAAAAAGTCGCAGATTTTCCACGGAACAGCTCTTTATAGATAGTAAAATGCTCGACTTAACACATCTGTATATCTTTCATATTGCAAAATTCATGTACAAAAATAAAATGCAACACCAAGAAATTTCCCACAATCACAGTACAAGACAAAGAGGTCTCAAAAATTTAAATATTCCCCGTCCCAATTCTACCCTTTATAAGAAGTCGATAGCATTCAATGGCCCTAAAATTTATAAATATATCCCAGAGTCCATCAAAAATATTCATAGTTCCAAACTGTTCTGCAAAAATCTACTGTCCTACATTTTCACGAACACAAGAGCTCTTGAGGTACTCATGCAATGAATGTCACTATTTATTATATTCTGCTATTCTCTCAGTTCTCCAATTTTTTATTCTGTTGGTTTAGTCTCTTAGCTTACTATCATATTATTATATCTATTATATTAATTAGTTTTATAATAATTATCTAGCAAATGTTCAACAACTATTAGATGAATAGTACTATTTAGGCACAAAACGATCTCATTCTGAGATCAGGTGCACTCAATTTGTGAAAAAAAAAAATAGTTCATAATACCAATGTAATGTAATGTAATTTACGTCAATATATTTACGTCAATTTACATTAACGAGAATCCTGTACGTACATATGGTAAGAAAGGCCCAAGTAACCGTTTAGGAATGAAAACGGCTTCATCCGTTCTACTATCACTATAATAATAGTAACATGCAATATGTACCGTTACCTCTGGAAAGGTTCGTAATAATTGTTTAGTATCCACATCGTTTTTTACGATTGCTCGATCAAGCAAGGTTTTTATACTGCTTTCGCCGTCACACTTCTCATTTCAATTTTCCCTATGAGTTTTCCACAATCTGGCCCACAGAACTCAAAACCGTAACTCAAAATACTTTTCATAATCAAATTCTTCTGTACGTGGCGAGATACTTAGCGCAAATGGAAGAGAATATGTAGAAGAAAAAAAACCAGCTGCGCTTCCTAGGACTAATGATGATGATAATAATAATAGTAATAGCAGGCAGATGTTGTTTTGTCCCCAAACGGTTACCTGGACATTTCTTACCTGCACAGGAATCTCCTAAAGTACACTCGGATTAGAAATTATTGTAAAAACTAATAAAATGAAACCAAAGGTTCAGGATGGGAAAAGGGTCGATGACTAATTAATAATAACAAAGCAAGTTGAAAAAATTATAAATTATATGGATAATGAAGAGATTATAAAAAACTGAGCCTAGTTATCAATTTTTATATGTGTCTTGAGGAGTATCTGAGAATACGATCATCTTCGGAGCGCTTGTAAAACTGTAATGATTGAACGAAACTACAAAAATTCATAGTTGAAATTATTCGTTGAAAACCCCCCACATATAAAGATGTTTTGATATTTTTTTTATTATAAAATGGACTAGAGAAAAAATCATTCAGCCGAAAAAAAAGTTGTTACAAATTAGGAAATTGAGAATTAAGAAATTCGTGTTACACCAGCAAAAATTACCGCAGAAGCAAGTAAGAGTAGAAAATTACAGTACCCAACTCGAGGATAAGGCTAGTTAAGTGCACTCGCGAATTGCCGCACTCGGTTAACGCTCATGCGTAATAGGCAACTTATCCTCCTCGTTTCTTAATATACTATTTTATATGTTCGGTACTGCGTGTGTAGTAGATATAATATTGTGTCAGGCCGGTTTACTTGGTTTGTAAAACCTCGTTGGTGTGTACACGTTAGCGGGAATCTCAAAACTTCGTAAATTCCAATGAGTTGAATGACGTTTTGAATAGAAGACGAGGAGATTGTAAAGTTTCCTGAGAGGTCAAGAATGATATTTCCTCCCTCGTCTTCTTCTCTGTGAAGAATTGGTCTACAATTTCTAATATAAAAGTAGGTTAAAAACAAGCAACAGAGGAAGCGATTCTGAACTATGCAGCGGGTATATGGGCCATCAAAAAACACCGTAACTAATCTATTCTGATTGGAATTATGCACTCAAACGCCATCCGCAGAACCACAATTGGAATTCCAGCAATGACAATAAAAAAAGCTCAAGATGTTTGTGATATCGAGTTTTTTCTAATGTTTCCAAACTTCTTTTATGAAGTTCCTCCATGAGCAGTTCACCCAGCTAAGGTTATCAGAGATTTGTTGATATATAATAACTATGAAACTAATACTGATATATTAAAAATCATCACAGAGAAATATTAGAAGAATATTTGGACGCTCTTATTATCTATACTGATGGATCAAAGAATAACATAGGAACAGCTTGTGCCATATACCACAAAGGAGAAACCCATTCTTGGACCCTTCATAGTGCTGCTAGTATTTACACAGCAGAACTATATGCCATATATCAAGCTCTGTTATTGGTAAATACTATTAATCGCCAAACATTTCTGATATGTTCAGACTCACTCAGCTCTCTTGACGGCCTTGAGAATAATTTTTCGGAAGACCCCCTCATTAAACAAATAACTGTACTCAGACAAAGTGTGTTTTTTGTTTGGTGCCCCAGTCATATAGGAATCGTGGGTAATGAAAAAGCTGATAGTGCAGCTCAGGAATCCTGCTCTTCTCCTTCTGATATGATTCCGATAAGACCTCAAGATCTTAAAAACACCATACAAGAGAAATCTTTTTTTCTTTGGCAACAACAATGGAATAGAAAAACTCAGAAATTGAGGAGCATTAAACCATCCAAGCTCCCCATACAGTTAGGCATATTATAGAAACATGTCAACTGTATGATGTATATCAAAACCAAGCAGGAATAGAAAACAGCATTTCATTGGCGGCCTTAAACAACGATTCAATATCCATTGAAGCTCTACGCAAAATAAGTGGTTTGATTAACAAGCTGCAATATTGAACAGATAATCCAGATAGATCATCCTCATATATAGTGGCTATTGATCCCAGCAATCGATGCCACTTCATACGAAAAAAAAAACACATTCTTGGATTAGTGCGAATGAAAATTTTTGTTGTGTTTTGAATGAAATCGTTCCATTTTCCAATTACTATGATTACTATTTCTCTCTGAGTGATTGTGGTGAATGGAATGTACTAAATGAACGGATGACTTGAATGTCCAAATTGATTCTACTGTTTGCTTCATGTCAGAACAATGCGCCCATATCTATTACCATGATATCCCTCTAAATATCAACGCAAATAATTTTCTCTAATTACGCATTCAATACATTCGAATGTCACATGGATGCTGGATGAAGCTCTTTGTCAACATGTCGATTCCATCCGCTCCGATGCAATTAAATTGTTGTGTCCGAATACTGGGAATGCGGAGGATTCGAGTAGCATTGCCAAATAATTACCCGTCCACTGACCGGTCTCAATCAGAATTACGGCGGCCACTAATGAATTACGTTTTAATGAAAGAGAGCAATGAATTAGTGAATCGTCGGTACGCAGCGATGATCTGCTCCGAATATACGAATGGGCTCACTAACTATTACAGATGAATGGCCACGAACAGCCGCTAGGAATGACATTTGACATCTACCCATTCCGCCGTAGGGGGAGTGCCCCCGTTCAGAAGTATGAGATTGTACCACATTTGGAAAGAGACATGTACTAGATTATATGGTATTGTACTAGATATTGGATGTGTACGAAGACGCATGCGCAAAAAATTATACTGACAAACGACAGCCTATGCGCTTTGAACCTTTGCTGTCAGCGATGATTGTTCATTGGGTGGATTCGGTCTCATAGCCCACAAATGAATTGGAAACTCTGTTAACAAAATACAAAAACTTTTTTTTCATCTAGTGATCACATATATTTCCCAAAGAGTTCTTGAAAATGACTCCAGAATGGAAGTCGAAACGTCGAACAATCGAGAAAGAAACCCTCGACGGACATAAACCCAGAAGAAACAAGCTCGCATAAAAAAAGATCAGTGAAAAAACATTCAATTTTACATCCCTCCTGCTCGCATTTCTCGATGTTTTAATCATAAAAATGCCCAACGGCACTCTAGGCCACACGGTATATTGCAAAGCAACACATATCAACAGATACCTGAGCGCAAATTCACATCAACATCCAAAACAGATTCTCGCTGTGGCAAAAAAACTAATTACACGTTCAAGCAGGTTGGCAGACGAAGAAAATAAAAGACAAGAGCGGAACACGATCGAGAAAACTCTACGAATGAATGACTACTCGGGAAGAATTATAAAAACGGCTTCCAAGACCAAACCGAAACAGCAGAAAACCCCAGAAACACCGGGCACAGCAACCAGATTACGATAAATAAAAGGAACCACAGATAAAATTAGCGGAATTCTCCGCCAACACGACATAGCTACTTCGTTCGTACCAGAACGCATAATCCGTGGGACCAAATACCATTGGAGGATACGCAAGGATGAACATGAGCTATCAGTGAAAGGAAAAGTCACCACATCTTCGATCCTCCACACGTATTGGAGACAGGACATAACATCAATTTCGTGAACACAAAAACACTAGCGAGCGATGACAATCTACTCTCGAACAATCAGGGAGGCTATCGAAATTGAGAAACGACCGAGATGACTCGTAAGATTACCAAGAATATATATATATATATATATATAAATATATATATATATATATATATATATATATATATATATATATATTGTTCTTAATAATGAATAAAATCGCTGAAGAGAACGTCAGTAGACACATGAGAAGTGAGTTACTGAAATGGGCGTTATTATTGGAAAAACTTCACGCTGAGGTCTTAATCTGCCCACTCCTCAGATGTGTCATAGGGGAAAGGGTTTGTTAGTTGACACAGGTGCCTCGATCTGCCTACATTCCAGGTCTCGTCACGAGTTCTCTCCAAGGTCTTCAATCTGCCTACTCCTTGTGCTGGATGATGGTGGGATTTGCGATGAGGTTTCGGTTTGTATGTGTTGGTTTCCTGTAGAGTAGAGCGTGTTGCTGGAAGAGTTGTTGGATTTCGTTATGAGGACATCAAAAAATAGAGGGGAATTATTGGTTTGATTTCCAATGTGAACTTCATATTTGGGTGGAGGTCGTTGTGGTGATCAAGGAAATTTTGGAGATGTGGGGCCATATGTCATGTGAGGAAAACGTCATATACGTTTCTGAACCAGCAAGAAGGTGTGTGGTCGAATGAAGGTTTGCAAGGACTGGTGAACCCATGGGGTCGCCCTTTACTTGTATGTGAGAGAAAATATATACAGTGACTGATGAGGTTGGCACCCCCAACCAAATGAACGATTTCATAATAAATTATTAAGTGTCAAAACTTTTAGTTTCTATTGCAGATTTCCCAATGATATTATTTTACAAAGGGGCTCAGAAAAACTTCTGTTATCAGTCCAAAGATTGAAAGATTAACGACTCCCCTGGAATTTGTTTACTTCATTTTGAAATTATTGATTCGGAAAGTACATATTCTTCAAGAACTACTTCTACATATGGAGTCCATAAAAAAGGGCTGCTGACATTATTTCTGGATAATATAAGCGAACCATTATTCTGTGCCTCTCCTTCATAGAATTTGGTAGTTGCAAAGTATTTAATGTGACAGTGAAGGACAGGTCAGACGGCTTCCACAAGGAAAAAAAATCGTGTACTGTCACACATATTCCAACGCCCTTCGTGGTGTTACCTAGGGGAGTAGTTCTCCTTCGATAGGTGCCAGCCCATAAACCTACCCTGTAGGTAGTTGAAACTGTCTTGAATGAATTATTGAGTTATTAAAAGCCTTCAATTGCATTCACCAACTACATCAAAGTTTTTTGACAGTCAAGCAATTCGTGATGAACATCGTGCTAGCTAAACAATGCACGATCAGTCTTGAAAGTGAAAAAAATAAAACCTTTGTTTTAGTTACCTTTTCTTTGTAACGTTTTTCCTCAATATCTATTTGATCGAACCAAATAATGTACAAAACAATGAAAAGAGAAATCAATTTTCTTTCAACCCTGTATAATAATTCTACTAGTGAGAGAATCTCATCAGAATGCAAGCGTGTCACAATTCAGTGAGGAATACAAGTTCATTAATTTGTTGGGACTTGTAATGAGGAGTTTGTACTGGTACTGTCAAATAATTACACATAAACTGACCGACCCCATTCCAATCACAATTAGCACCTTATCTAACCGTGCATTTTGCCAAATGGAGGCATAACGTGGAAATGGCTGATTGCACGGCTGTAATTGTAATGGTTATTGTTCTGTTCCGTGATAATTAGGTTCTCAAGAGAAAGAGTAGTCCGGTGTACACACAAGGTTGGATGAAAATTGAAACTTTTTATCGAGATCAATTACCCTAACACCAAACTGATATTTTTGCACTCGGCACTCGTTCCGCGTACAAGGTTAGCATGTTAGCAAAATGTATATTCTGTTTGAAAATGCAATCCGGGGACGTAATGCTTACCTTGAAATCCTAATTGACTCAACCTTCAGTCATGTTGTATTGGTTTATTTTTCTAGGGATCTGCAGTGGGACTCTGTGTACCAGAGTATTCTATGAAAATAGTCTTTCCGGGTATTGATCCGCTTGCAGAATGTTGAATATCCGACGTTTAGACTCTTATGCAGGAGTCATTATTGGGAAATTAAAGACATATCTCTTTCGATAACGCAACCTAACCAATCAATCCTCAGTGTCATTGGTCAAATGGCGTCTCTCGATCAGATCTCTTGTCTTCCTGACCGTTCAGGTGTGGTGCTTGTTATTACTATGATCCTTATCTTTGAAAAAACCTCGGATTGAAATACTTATTGACGCTTCTTCAAAATATATTTTTTTGTGAATGATATCTCATAGATAACTCTATAGCAACCTAAATAAATGATAAACAGAGGGGAAAAAGAAAAATAACATATATAAAAACATTTTCCCCCCCGCAAAATCATGGAATGCCATAACGATTTGGTGGTTTCACCACACGTCCTCGTCTAGTCTTGAATTCTTCTCTCTTGTCTTCAATGTCTATTTCTTGTCCAATACCTCGATTTTCTTCTTTTTTTCGCTCTAAGTGGTTTTCTTCTTCTACTCTTTTATCACAATTTGTACGATCATTTTCAGGTTTTTCCAGTATGCTTCCAGAAGATTTTATCGTACTCTCAATTTCCATCGGATACAATGGTTGGAAAGGTCGTATGAGCTCGCCCAATCTTGTTTTCACTTTGGCCACTCTTGAAACTCCATCTCTTCCTGGATACATTCCTATTATTCTACCCATTTTCCAATTGGTGCGTTTAACATTATCTTCACCGATTAGTACAACTTCTCCAACCATCAGCTCACGTGGCTTTCTATGACCACAGTTGACTAGTTCTGCGAAATATTCCTTCGGGTGATAAAAGAAACAGGCCTCACGAAAAAAGAACTGTTTTCTACAATAAACCAATTGTTGATGACGCCGGTGAGCACACTTCCCCCAACCGGAAATTTTGCCGAACCCTCAGGTATTCCAACCAGAGGTAGGGATCTTTAACGAGCCCAACATCCATGTACTCGGGACCGACGGCTTTACGTCCCCTCCGAAGGACGACATAGCCTCAATATATTGTCTGCGAGCAGTGTACAGTAGAGTTGCTTTCAGAAAATATTTTTCTATTATTATTTGTAACAAATTTTAGTCCATTTAAATTAAGGAATTCCACCATTGCACATCTACATACAAAGAGAAGCTCGACTGGTGACACACAGGCTGATGCAGGGGCAAACTCCAATCAGCCAGTCACATGAGAAAGAATACTCGAAACCGTACAATGGACTGAAGGCTGATCCAATACTAGGAATGCCCGTAAATGGCACAGTTCCGCAGTACAACTTTCGAAAAGATCTTTTCAAAATCATCATACCAAGTAGAGAGGACTGGCAAAATGGCCCATCGGTAAAAGCGGAAGAAACTTGGTATACAGATGGCTCTCAAACCCAAGAAGGAGTGGGAGCCGGTATATACGGAGGCAGAGGAAAGACGAAAATCGCACTCAGCCTCGGACATAATACAACTGTATTCCATGCAGAAGTAGAGGCCATCGAACAGGGAAAATAAACAGGGAAGTCGCAGGAAGGTCGCAAATAAAACCATTGCCATCTTCTCCGATAGCCAGACAGAAATCAAGGAGGTCAGCTCATTTCAAATCTTCTCAAGACTGGTGGAAAGCTGCCTGAGCGCAATCAAGGAGCTAAGTACCCAAAATGGGGTCACTCTAGCGTGGGCACCTCAACATGAGGGTCACAAAGGCAACGAGAAGGCCGATTTTCTAGCCAGTGAAGGCGCATCAAAGGCTATGATCGGCCCAGAACCGTTCTGCGGGGTGGCGAAAGCATGTATAAAGACATCCATAAATTCATGTATGGAAGTCGAATCGATAGATTGGTGAAATAAGCTCCCAGGAATGAGGCAGGTGAAAAAGTTCATAAAGAAACCAACGCTGAGATTCACGGAAAACCTGCTAAACGACAACCGTAAGGTTGTAAGGGTTGTGGTGGGTCTACTAACGGGGCATAGTCGGCTCAGGAAACATATGAGCATCATTGGTCTGACAGAAAAAACTCAATGCAGGCTCTCTCAAGAAAAGGAAGAAACCGCACTGCATGTGCTCTGTGAATGCAAAGCGATAGCAAGGCTGAGACAAGCAAGATGCGGGAAGGAGAAACCAGAGGCTGCTAGCTATCTGAAGGGGTCAGTGTCAAGGCTTTGGAGTCTCATCAAAGAGATCAAGCTAGACAGCGAGCTCTATCAACCAAGGAGCATCACAATAGATCTGGAAAGGTCGCAGTGAATCAGGCCATTGGCCAGCTCCCCGATATTCTAATTCAATCTAAATTAAGAAACTGTATGAGTGTTTTTTATTAATAAGAATATATATTTTCCAATTCTGATGATAGTAGCTATGTCATTATAAGCACTGAACTGAAATTGCTTCAACATTGGGCTGAATAAGATTCAATGTCAATTCGCTCATCAATTGCATGTCGTCTTCTGTTATTCATTTATGATGGTATTTTGTGTTGAGACCTCTGACGAGACAAAATCCTACTCTATTCCAAGTTTCTTAACCTCGGTTACCAGTTGGGAAGCATGTAACCTTACTTTGTCTAATGCAAGATAACAATCTTTTCATAAATCTAGAGAAATCTGAAGGTAGTTTCGACATCTCAGTCCATCATTAGAATTCTTCTCCCATAATTATTAGAGGAATAGAGGTTTTTCGATTCTTCTGGTGAATATTAGCGGTTTTTTGCAAAATCTCCATGAAGCAAAATGCATAAAAATAGTCGCGAACGGTCCCAGAAGTTACCAACACTTTGCAGCTGAATTCTACCCATCAGATTACCAGAATTCATTGTTGAGATATCTACAATAGACATCCATCCAAATAAAAAATGGACAATTGCATCTGTGAGCTTCATGACTGATCACGAATCCCAGTGTGTAATAGTACAAAAACAAAGCATGCTTTCAAGCAACCAACTCCAAACCATCCGAACAAACATATAGCTACAATTTTCTCTTCAGAACTTCCGATTTCCTGCGGAAAGATCCCTATCGAATACCCCGAGAATTATGATCCTTTTTATTATTGAATCCACTTTCTGTCAGCTTCCAGAGAGGATATAACTTAAAAATACCCCAGTGCGTATATACAAGCTAAAAGGAAACTTCGAATTGAAAAGATGTCATAAAGCAAAAAGAAGCAAACCTTTGTTCAGAGATTCCGTCTCCCGCATTTCCAAACATTAGAAGGCCCGTGAGTAAATGCAACGAACTGAAAATGAAAAGGAATGAGGAAAATCGTCTAGAAAACATCGCCGTGTGAAATAAATCGAATCACAGAGAATTCTTTCACACTCGAACAGTGAAGGTGTTTACTTTTTTGATCTCAAATTCAAATGAAAAATAACATTTCCTTTGAATATTCGTGTTGAATGAATGAATGGGGTTTTTATACAGAAAATAATCTTTTTGGAAATGACGGATGCCAGTATTGTTTTCCTTCGAGGTTGAATGAAGCAATCATATCTGAATGATTTCAATTTAAAAAATAAAAAACGGGAGACGATTTTATCGATAGACAATAGAAGTGGTCATAATACATTACTGGTGATTATTGTAGAGTACCATTGAGATGGAACCAGTGAATATACGTTGAAAATAGATTATATCTCATTTCTCCTATGATGATTGGTACGAACATAAAAACGATATCGTCGGTTCCAAAAAACAAGGTCTAAAGTTTCTATTGGCTTTCAAAAATCAGGTTGCATACTCACCTAATCAACCCAAGACCATCTTCACTCATTAATGATGTTGTTTCATGACAACTTAAGTGAATTAGAATAAATGTGTATAATTATCAATTTAATTTTTGTCCACATTGGTGGTTTTGCTTCAAGACCAACGATATGAGTGTGGCACCTTTTTGAATCGAATATACTAGACTAGAGGTTTTGAGAAACTGATATCTGGTATTTTCTCCTGGAATACAACGTAAATAGAACACAAATCTCTATGAAAAGTCTGAAATCAGTTCCTCAGATCTCACCTTTCTCAGCAGAGCTTTTTTTTCTAACAGTGTTCAATTTCTCAACCCCAAAAGGAAAATACTTTCACCTACTTCGATCCAAATATGACTTTGCCTTCCTTTTGATATTTAAGTGGAGATCCTCCCTGGTTTGGAGGGAAATAAATCTCAAATGAGTGGTTTTCCGCTCCTGTTCCAACGAAGATAATTCTTCACCATCCAACGCAATCAGTGATGAGTCGACGGCAAAAAGTTATATGTTCCAATCCCTTTTACTTCGCCCGCGTAGAAGTCGAAACCGAACCGTTCAGTCAGCGCACTACGGTAAACCATCACAACTCGCCCGCTTTTCTCCGACTCGATTTACATATACTTTCATCCTTCACTGAATTTTTTGTTCAATCTTAATAAAATGTGAACTGTATCACTCCTGAATAGTGTAACTTTCTTTTAATGAAAGGTTTTTTATGATCGGATCAGTATTTCCGAAGATTATGCCCCACAAACAAATTATAAAATTCATCCTTGCAACACTCCGACCTGAATTCGAAGCCTATATGAGTGCCTATGGCTGCTTGCATAATATACATTCGCTAAGAGCAATGGACCATCGTGGTGTCTGCTTCACCAAAAAGTTCTTAGCCAGAACAGTGATTGAACACGAAGACCGCATGTCTCCATTTTTACGGTCGTTTGTAATCAATACAGTTGAATGATACATACAAAATATCGTTTCACAGAGATCAATTACCCTAACACCAAACTGATATTCTGCACTCGACGCGCGTTTCGCTAACAAGGTTAGCATCAGGAGAAGAAAATTGATACTAAATCTAAAGACGAGGGTTAGTTATTTACATACCTGAAGTTTTCCGGTCCGATATGGACTTTGTTGGTTACTGCTAATTATTCCAATTAATTTTCAGGTATTGTTTACCAGTTTTGATCAACGCTGAGTGATTTTTTTCGTGTAACTTTAATTCTGGAAGTTGGGAAACCTGGAAACCAATTTCAACATATCTTTCAGAACTTTGGCTCGAGTGCTTCAATTCCTCATTGACTCATGATTTTTACTTAATTTCATTGTAGTTGTTTTCGAAAAAAAAAGATCGTGATGCTGGAGAGATATTTCATGAAAAGCATTGATGTTGAATCCATGCAATTGAAACTATTTGTTCCATAGTTAAATTTTTAGCCTTGTTTCATTTGTTTCATGACGAATTGGGGGACAATTATAATCAAGAAAATATGGTTCAAAAACTTGAAGACAACGTATTTGTCTGCCTCCCTGCCCTTATTAACATATATTTTCGAATAGTTCAATTCGGGATTGATATCCGGAAGGTCATGACAAGCTGATTTTACCCCCCGAAATCAATATTCGAGAGTGAAAAATTATTCAAAGTAATGTGTCTCTTCCAGAAAGCAACTGTGATTTCAATCTCTCAGGTGATTCTCACGAGTAAAATTGTCTTGTTTAGACATTAACGACGTTCCAAATATTGATCCGGAACTAAAACTGTACGGTAATATCTGTAGATAATGACAGAAATATGTTCATTTTGGGCTTCTGAATTATTTTCAGGACTTGAATACGAGAATATATTTTTTACTACATTTCGTATTGAGATTATGTGGGTTGCACCAAAGATGGTCTGCCAGTCTCCTCCTCCGAGTAGTGATGAAATGTCACTGTATTTTGTTCTGTGTAACATCTCTAAACTCACACCACTGAGCAGGGCCCTAGCAAACGAATATCAGTAATCAGAAATCACATGTATCCTTCCATGGTCAGAGATAGTATTTAACTCAATGTTATATGGTATTTCGTCATTAGAATATACATGATTTCAGCGATGGCCGTGCTACAAGGAGCTCGCTTTTTCAGCCGTATGACCCAGGTTCAAATCCTGGAAATACCAGATTTTTTTCAATTTTGGATTTGTCTTCCCGTCACGTGAAGAATCCAAACCGAACTAGAATCCAAATGATACACATTCACGTATAGACATCAAAACTCACCGTCAATTCAACACAAATTTTTATATTTTCAAAAAATACTATTTCACTCATCGAGTCAAGTCGCAATGGAGGCGGCAACTTTCTGGAATGAATCTGTGAATTCCAGTTTACAGGAAAGCTTTCAACGTAGATAGGTCAAACAAAGATTTCTACATATCTTTGCCAGATATAGCTACAATTGTATCATTGCCCCCTCCTTAAATGCAATTGTTCACACTTGCCCCTTATTCACACTTACCAGAGCAAACTATATGCATTTTTAAATAAATTTCAAGGGGAGAAAAAACCCAAGAAATGGAATCCAAAATATCTCTTCCTCCATTCGAACAATATGTATGTACAGCTTATCCAATCCATCTTGGCACAAACTCAACTACTTTTCCAGTTGCACAGAGGTAGTGCAGACAATGACGAAAGAAAAAACACCTACTATGTATAAATTTCACCACAGTGAACACATATAATACGTGTTTTTTTATCTTACTATACTTCACAGAGATTGCTGGGTGTATACATTATTATTTCTGTGCCAAGATGGATTGGATGAGCTATATGTATGTTCAGTTATTCAACAGAAATATTTCATAACACTCACGCGATCGAATCACTCCAATATTCAAAAATTCTTCATAATTTCACCATAATGAAGATAATTCCTTCCAATTCTCAGATATGCAACTTAATAGGCGTGTTGATTTGCACCCTCCATTTGGGACCCCATAAGGGGAGAGCGATTACCCTTGAGTAATATCCATCCACTGATTGCTGTTATTTTGGAACGCTCCATTAATTTATTTGTTCCAGATGGCACGATCAAAGACAACTTGATCAAAGTCTATGGCGCGGCGGCCTTAGATTGGCTTGTTTGGATTCTCTACCTTGAATATCCGTTGGCGTATTACGATTTCCGACGCAGAACTTCGGCGAAATTAATAATTTTCACAATTTCAGACATGGTTGGGAGTACTCTCATTGGGATTTCCGGTTGGAGTGGAAACAAGGCGTGTGCAATTTCGGAGGTTATAGAAAGAAAATTGCATTCTCAGACCGAAACAAAGAAGGCAATTGGAGCAGTCTATAATTCATCAAAGATAAGTCAATTTTCTGAAAATGTTGATTGTGAAAGATCCTCCTTGAGAATTTGTTTGATATTCTTGTAGAAGATATCACGAATGAATAGAACAAAAATCAAATCAAAATGAGGCGAATAAAATCAGAGAAGTCCCGTGATTAGTAAGTAGGTATGTCGTGCAATTGAAAGTGATACATATGTCACTGATTCAGTATCAATTCGATTCGAGTGCTAAAATATCAGTTTGGTGTTAAGGTAATTGATCTCTAGGAAAAGTTTCAATCCCATAAATGATATTAATGTCTACCATTTTGATATTTTTGTAGAAGATATCACGAATAAGTAGGACAAATATCAAATCAAACTGAGGTGAATAAAATCAGAGAAGTCCCGTGATTAGTAAACTCCAAGGCGTGAAGTAGGTATTTCGTTGAATTGAAAGAAATTCCTATGTCAAAACAATATCTGGAAACTAAATTATTTCGACCATTGCTGCATGATTTCAAATATGAGGCCTCAGAAGATAGTTTTGAAAAATTATAAAAATCAAGGAGTGAAGTAGGTATGGCGTGGATCTGTGTTGTATTGGCTGAATGAATAGTAAGGGAATCTGACTAAGGTGTCGAAAAGTCAAACAACAACAAAAACTCGCAAACGGAATGATTCTTCATAAGTCTATTATTCATATTCAAGTATCCGTGAAAGGGTATATTTGAGGATTACCTGAACAGCCAGAATATTTCCAAAGAGGGACGATGAACCTGATAGATAGGTAAGAGAATCTGACTGTCAGACTGGAATTGAGGGGGGTATATTATGAATGCCATAATAACTCGTATTGATTGGTGTACTTTGATTGGTCGAATCGTAATTTGTTTCGACTGATTGGAATACTAGTAGTTTAGAAACAGGCCACGAAATATATTTCAAAAACACCAAAACCGTTGCCACTGCCAAAACCCTCCAAACCAGAGTTACCCGTGAAGCCATTGAAATCGAAAAACCTCCCAACTGTCTCAATAAACGCGACGATTCTCAAAGACTCCCCAATACCTGTAAACCACTCTTGGTCCGACATACTTCTATTTACTCCGACTTGAGAACTAATCCGTTCGAACCTCCCACCAACCGTCCGATCCCTGATCCTACCATAATCACTAATGAATCCTTAAATCCCACCAACCTTCAATCCTCGATCTCCAGTGATGATAGAGTGAGACAACTCTGACCTAGACGCAAGGTCACTCAGTCTTGAAAATGGCTCCGAAATGGGAGCCGAAACGTAAATTATTCCAGACGCGGATCAACCGGAAATATATATATATTACCAGTATTCGTTATTGACGATCTGTCAGAGATCTGAGAATTGACATAACATTTTGTCTTTCAGGAAGGGTAGCCAGGTGCGATTTATATTTATTCATATTTCGAGAAGAAAAACCAAAAAATTGAGCCCCATGATTCTTCTGATTTATATCAGTGTTGAATGGGACGAAAATTTCGGGAAATAAACTGTGATAATTCAATAAGAAAAAAACTTTCTCAGAGACGCCGCCTCTGCTAAAAAATCTACGTGTTATTCAGACGTCGGAAAGCATTTTAATTAGAGGCTCAACCGAATTGCAAATCTTGTCGAAACTCCGCTGGAATGGAAGGAAGCGGCTGCTACAGACATAACTTCTGAGGATGGACAGTTAACTTGGATTATTGTTATTGTGGAAGTTTTTCCAGAAAGTTCGGTTCATTACTGCATTGTCCCCGGTTTTTTTTGATGAAGATTTTCTTTACGAACACAGGATGTTACGGGTTAGGGTAATATAGAGAAAGTCATTGCCTATGCGTGCAGTGCAGAAGCCTAGGGAAAAGGAAAAACGATGATGATTTATGCGACTTTGAATTAGTATGATCGAATATCCAGTTGGTGTGATGATATTTCGGTAGTTCTGGTAGGAATCGATGTATTTGCACACCTACGTCTCATAAACATGTTTCGCTTTTCATAAATTCTACTCTTCATGTGGTGCTGAAAATATAATTTCGTTTTGGTTGATGAGAATGAACTCAATCGGCAAATCGTTACTGTAGAGGATATGGTTTCCATTTTGGGTGAAAGTATTTTGGGAAATGTTCAAAATGAATCAATCGGATCAAAATTGTACTTACGATGTCTGTGAACTCTGATGTTGGTACTTATGCCTGTAGAAGTTTGGGGTGAATTTGGCGACACATGCCTACTTTAATAATAGGCTTCAGATGGCGCTTGCAATGGAAAGAGTAACATTACCCAGGAAATATTTCAATTGAGGTGATTGCATGAATAAATGCTATTTTTAGATGTATATAAAATTTAAAATATTTCACCAATTCGAGATATGAGAACGATATGACGAAAGAAAGATGCAATGAACTGTCTATGGAACTCCCACCTTGACATGTTATCATCTCACAATGAACGGCAACCCTTTGAAAGAGGAACTATTGTGCGAGTTGAGCATCAACTATGCGTTCCTTTTTGAAGTGCAATTCCTTATATCACACCGTATAATATTGTAGAATATATTGCCAATGGATTCAACATAAACAATAGGCCGGATGAATAAAGTTTAACCCTGCGTCACCCAACTTAAAAACTTGTAACCGAAAACATACCTGGGGTATGCCATACCCCATTTTAATTTTTTTTTCAATTCATCGTATTCGTTTTTTTGAAATTTTTACTACTAGTGGCTTCGTAGGTGACCTTATCAGTAAATAAACGAATAGTTTCATTTCAATATATTGTTTATTCATGCATCGAACTTGGTGCATTTCGCCAACAAATAAACATCACATCACCAAAACAACAGAATAAAAAAATAGAGGCTTATAATTCTCGTTTTCATCAACAAACATATATTATAGCTACGTGGAATCAGGAAAATAACAAAACGTGATAACAGGAAAACAACAAACAAACGAATAGAGAGTCTACGTGGGGTGTGTTATAGCCGAGAGCACTTCTAACAGTCCCAAACCACAGAAAAGTTGATTCCATGCTAAACGGTACTAAGCATTTATCTCTGATTCGATACTGTTTCGTCAAAAACTCTAGACACGATCAATCATATCCACGGAATTTACTGCGATTTCCAGTAGATGGTGCAAGAACCGAACCGTTCAGTCAGCGCACTACGGTAAACCATCACAACTCGCCCGCTTTTCTCCGACTCGATTTACATATACTTTCATCCTTCACTGAATTTTTTGTTCAATCTTAATAAAATGTGAACTGTATCACTCCTGAATAGTGTAACTTTCTTTTAATGAAAGGTTTTTTATGATCGGATCAGTATTTCCGAAGATTATGCCCCACAAACAAATTATAAAATTCATCCTTGCAACACTCCGACCTGAATTCGAAGCCTATATGAGTGCCTATGGCTGCTTGCATAATATACATTCGCTAAGAGCAATGGACCATCGTGGTGTCTGCTTCACCAAAAAGTTCTTAGCCAGAACAGTGATTGAACACGAAGACCGCATGTCTCCATTTTTACGGTCGTTTGTAATCAATACAGTTGAATGATACATACAAAATATCGTTTCACAGAGATCAATTACCCTAACACCAAACTGATATTCTGCACTCGACGCGCGTTTCGCTAACAAGTTTAGCATCAGGAGAAGAAAATTGATACTAAATCTAAAGACGAGGGTTAGTTATTTACATACCTGAAGTTTTCCGGTCCGATATGGACTTTGTTGGTTACTGCTAATTATTCCAAAATCTACGTGTTATTCAGACGTCGGAAAGCATTTTAATTAGAGGCTCAACCGAATTGCAAATCTTGTCGAAACTCCGCTGGAATGGAAGGAAGCGGCTGCTACAGACATAACTTCTGAGGATGGACAGTTAACTTGGATTATTGTTATTGTGGAAGTTTTTCCAGAAAGTTCGGTTCATTACTGCATTGTCCCCGGTTTTTTTTTATGAAGATTTTCTTCACGAACACAGGATGTCACGGGTTAGGGTAATATAGAGAAAGTCATTGCCTATGCGTGCAGTGCAGAAGCCTAGGGAAAAGGAAAAACGATGATGATTTATTCGACTTTGAATTAGTATGATCGAATATCCAGTTGGTGTGATGATATTTCGGTAGTTCTGGTAGGAATCGATGTATTTGCACACCTACGTCTCATAAACATGTTTCGCTTTTCATAAATTCTACTCTTCATGTGGTGCTGAAAATATAATTTCGTTTTGGTTGATGAGAATGAACTCAATCGGCAAATCGTTACTGTAGAGGATATGGTTTCCATTTTGGGTGAAAGTATTTTGGGAAATGTTCAAAATGAATCAATCGGATCAAAATTGTACTTACGATGTCTGTGAACTCTGATGTTGGTACTTATGCCTGTAGAAGTTTGGGGTGAATTTGGCGACACATGCCTACTTTAATAATAGGCTTCAGATGGCGCTTGCAATGGAAAGAGTAACATTACCCAGGAAATATTTCAATTGAGGTGATTGCATGAATAAATGCTATTTTTAGATGTATATAAAATTTAAAATATTTCACCAATTCGAGATATGAGAACGATATGACGAAAGAAAGATGCAATGAACTGTCTATGGAACTCCCACCTTGACATGTTATCATCTCACAATGAACGGCAACCCTTTGAAAGAGGAACTATTGTGCGAGTTGAGCATCAACTATGCGTTCCTTTTTGAAGTGCAATTCCTTATATCACACCGTATAATATTGTAGAATATATTGCCAATGGATTCAACATAAACAATAGGCCGGATGAATAAAGTTTAACCCTGCGTCACCCAACTTAAAAACTTGTAACCGAAAACATACCTGGGGTATGCCATACCCCATTTTAATTTTTTTTTCAATTCATCGTATTCGTTTTTTTGAAATTTTTACTACTAGTGGCTTCGTAGGTGACCTTATCAGTAAATAAACGAATAGTTTCATTTCAATATATTGTTTATTCATGCATCGAACTTGGTGCATTTCGCCAACAAATAAACATCACATCACCAAAACAACAGAATAAAAAAATAGAGGCTTATAATTCTCGTTTTCATCAACAAACATATATTATAGCTACGTGGAATCAGGAAAATAACAAAACGTGATAACAGGAAAACAACAAACAAACGAATAGAGAGTCTACGTGGGGTGTGTTATAGCCGAGAGCACTTCTAACAGTCCCAAACCACAGAAAAGTTGATTCCATGCTAAACGGTACTAAGCATTTATCTCTGATTCGATACTGTTTCGTCAAAAACTCTAGACACGATCAATCATATCCACGGAATTTACTGCGATTTCCAGTAGATGGTGCAAGAATCGAATTCTGTCATATTTTGACATTTGCATTCAAGTTAATTGGAATTTTTCATAAGCTATTTGTCGTTTCCAGTTCAGTTCTCTACCGTAGTTTTCTTAGTTATTTGTCGTTTATCTGCCGTTGCTTTTGTTGTTTACCGTTTGTTCAGTAATTAATGTAGGTAAGTGTTGTTTCAAATAGTTTTTCATAATGGATATCAATCGCTGTTGTATCATTTTTTAACGAAATAATCAATCATCTATATCAAGTTTCGATGGTTATAGAACATTCAATACACATATACTCAACTTCAACTGGTCAACATAAAACGAGATTATTGGACGCTGATAAAAACAAAGGTCAGCTTGCTCAGTTTTTACCTTGGTAGTTATATTTGTGTTATTTGCTGATTCCTTTCCAGTTTAACATATTCAATCCAAGTTCCAGCATTAGTGACAATTATTGTTACATGCCTAGTAAAAGAATGCAATAACAAATATTTTGAATCATAGAATAAAAGTTCTTTAGGGAGAGTGTTTTCAAATACGATCTTCTTGTACAGCGCCATAATAGCCTGCACTACAGCACACTTCCTGATGAATTGAAATTACTCAGGTTGACTTGGACTCTAGAGAGTCCAATTCATATCGAATTATAAACACTACAATGTTCAATAAACTCTATATTGACGCAGCTTTTTTTCCATGAAGTCCAACTCTACTCGTCGATACCGATATTACGAAGAATCTCATCGAATTATCTGATAATTTTCAGCACCGAATAGTAAGAATTTATATGAATTTTGATATTATGTTCCCATAATATATATCGAGAATATAAAGCAAATGCATCTCTGTAATATATGTATCAAGATGCATATCTGTGTTTACGTCTAAACGGAAACAACTATAAAAAATATAGCGAATTCTTAGGTAAGAACTCATGCAATTTTTGAAAGAACTCATGTATCTTCATCCTTCATCATGAAGAGTGTTGAAAAATAGTATACTTTGTTCAACCATCCTTTGCCGTTACGTCATACGTTGTCCAACTTTATCTCTCATTCATGAAATGGATGAGACGGAATTATGACGTCATTAACGTATGTCTAATTTCGATGTGAATTTTATTTGTTATTTTTGACAGTTCAGTTGTCATAGTTTGATTTGTTCAGTATTTTTGGTCATTTTCGCCTTTTTCAGTAAATTTTTCATTGCCTTTCCGGTACAATGAGAAAGAGCAAAGCTTAATTTTGAAGTTAATTGACTACTTGAGAGAAATATATGCTGGAGTGCCGCTTTTACCGTTAAATGCAGTCTACACCGTATTTACCTATGTTATGCAAATTGTAAGTTTTTATTGATTTGATTTTATTAAATTCTATAGCGTGTTGCTGATGCTCCAGAAATATCTATTAGAACTAATCAAAAACTAGCTACCAGTGGAATGAAAACAGATAAAGACTACAAAATCAAAGTTCATGTCGGACATGTTTCTACTCGAGGATCATCGATTTATATCATACATCAACATGCATTAAGAACACGAGTGTATGCGATGTATTCTGCAGGTAGGTACATACTTATAATAATTTTGAGGCTGAGTGTGAAATAACACATTCAACTAATATAAGACAAACGTAAAACAGCAGAATACGTCACCGATTATGACGTAACGGCAAAGGATGGTTGAACAAAGTATACATTATGCAACGATCGTGTAATAATCATTACAAGAGAGTTGCATACGCTATTTTATCTACACCCGATAAATAGTGAAGAACTGAAAATATTACATTATTAGGTATTTATATTGAACACAATAGTAGTAGGTAATCAATCGTAATTCTTTGAAAAATTGTACAAAATTATAATTAATGGTATAACCACGGAAAATACAATGAGAAATGATAAGAAAAAAAATGAAAAAAAATCTCTGCCGAGGTCATGATTTGAACCAGGACGCTTTTGATCACTGCTCTCGCCATTGACCTCTCGGCCATGAAAGCTCAAACAATTGGATCGAAAATAAAAACACATGTGTTGGATTTGTCAAATGAAAAATATAATCCTTTCGATTGTATTTTTTCCTTGTCTAAGACATATGTGGAGGAGTCGCTGGAAATTCTTTTATATCACTGCTATAAGACATTTTCATTCGGTTATCGAAAATTGACCAAATTCTCCAAAAATTCAATACCTACTGATTTTGACTTGACAAACGTCAAAATGCAAAGCTTGCACATCATGTTTGATTGAAAAATAATGGGTTTCTATTGGTTGAAAATCTGTATCGTAATGGATTTCATTATAAAACGGGTTGTGGGCATATAAGTGTATTATTAGAGTACGGGTGTAGATAAAGAAAGTAATGCACTGACTCTGGACGAGTTCCTCTAGAGAATTCCCTGATAAAAATTTCGTCAAACTTCATAATGTCATGTGTCTAGAGTTGCCGCTTATCGCCATCTGTAAAGATATTTCAAGAATTCGAATTTTCCTGGATGTCATTATCAAGTGAGCCGTAGGTCTGGCGTTTTCGTCGAAAACATTAACATTGTACTGATATAGAAGTCATTTCACCAGGAATATAAGATGCATCTTGCTGGATTCACGAATAACAGCAAAATACTGACATTTAAGAACATCTGGGGCAAGACACATCCCACAAAGGTGACAGAGGGTTAGGCAAATCCTTGTACTCACATTTTTCGAGACAAAATCACATTTGTTGTTGAGATATGAAAAGGGCGAGTCTATAGAGTGAATGAAAGTGTGAGAACGGACCCATAGAATTATTTCGGAATATCTGCATAGTCGGAAAGATCATTGAAAAGCCTCTTTCTTGCACTGGCGTCTATTCAATTCCTCTCACGTCTACGTACGTTGGAAGAATACTTCTCACAAAATGCTCTACCTTCCAATTCCCTCTGAAATTCTGTTCTGAAAGCTGCATTCATATGTGTCGCCTTCGCCCATATTATTCTCTTAGATTAATATAAGACAGCATAGAGTGTTTCATTGTGTCTGCTCTCATATAACAGCTACAACTCCATTATCCCTAAATCCAATCTAAATACACGGGTCTGATTCACCTTAGGAACGTTTCGGCGATGTATACTGCATTATTATGTAAAATATTTTGCATTAGGTGTTAAATTGTTGGGCACATGAATATCTCGACAGGAAGTGTTAGGTATCTTGTGTTAA
Organism: Zygogramma bicolorata; assembly: GCA_032362365.1. NCBI lineage: Eukaryota > Metazoa > Arthropoda > Insecta > Coleoptera > Chrysomelidae > Zygogramma > Zygogramma bicolorata. Next base: position 21,720 of record JAVJAQ010000909.1, on the reverse strand, counting down.
TACGAGTAACGGTGTTTGTTGTTTCAGAATGATTGAAATGGAGAATTGTCAAAACCATTGGCCTGGAATAGAAAGGGAGATATCCGTTAAGTATTATGACTCAACGTATATCTTCTTTTTTGAAACGATTCTCATACAGAGCGACAATGAATTTTACGAGGTGCAATTTAATTGTCTGTTGGAGAATTTGAATAATTTTGAACTGAACCACGTACTCTGGTCCACCCGATAGAAAATTAAATATTCAAGACATAACGCAAGTTTCAATTTTTTCGGGAACTTTTCTTTTTTTATCGATAAGGCAGCGATGAAACTACCGTCAATCAATTCATTGTATTAAGAACTGACACAATTTGCTTCGCTCTTCACGAACTTCGAAAAGTTAAATTTTTTCACCAATTGAGATCTATTCTGGTTCTCAAGTACCGCTTGAAAGTAATGTTGTGCCTATAAATTCTTAGTTCAATGTTTTTCTGGTTTGTAAACTTTCACAATGTTCGTATTTGAATTTTCTGGAAGACCTCAAGGAAAATAAATATTTTTTCTTGCAAAACAATTTTAGAACAACAACAACAATGCCCATCGACTATGTCGAATGTTTTTACATTTTCCCCGCAGGAGGAATGGGCGAATTCGGTTTGTATTTGGAATACCTCGTGCATCGGTAGATGACGCAATTACTTCGTGTTGTTCGCTTCAGCTTTGGTCTGGGCTTGATACTATGAAAGTTTTTGATTTTCAATTATGGGAAGTCATCGACTGTATGTGGATGATGGCACTGCCTTGTACTGATGAATGACCAAATAGCCCGAAACTGGTCTGTGAGTGTGTCCGTCCCAAATATTAAAAGTCAATTCATTCATTTTTATCGCCAAAAGCAAATGCAGGATTTTTTTCTGTGAAGAAACCTGCACTGGCACCGGTCGGATATAATGCATTGCCCTTCGTGGTACTAGCAAGAGGAGTAGTTGTTTTCGGACAGGTGCCAGCCAAAACCTACTTTGTAGGTAGTTTAAGACTGGCCTGAACGAATTGTTCAGGAGATGATTTGATTCAACGCCAGTCTTCAAGTATGCCACTCGACTATGTAGAACGATGATATAAGTTGAGATGGAGAAAATTGAAAATTCACATTGAGTGAATGCAAACTGCCGGCATATGCAAAAACCACTTCAGAAAAAGACTCGTTTGAGTTGGATACTGAAATATATTTTCTATTCAATTATTGCTTATTGTTAAATCGCAGTATTTATCTATCTTTTTTTTCGTTTCTGTCATATACCACTTGATCGACTCAGATATTCTTGCGCACTCTCACTTCAGAAAGATATCCATCAAACTAGAGTGATTCGCTCGGTCACTTTACTGAAATTGGTAAATAGGTACTCCATTAACCCCTTAACTGCTACCCATATCCCAAAAAAATTTTTCTCTACACATATTGTCAGGTTCATCTTTTGTAGAGAACTGACCATGGACAAATCCTGTACAATGCTTGAGTGAATACAAATCTTGAGAATGCAACAATAATTCATAGGTCTAGGAAGTGATATTATTGATACTAATAGAAATAAGATTTTCTAGATTCCTATTACTTCAACAGGGAGTTATTACTGAACTTAGGAGTAGGTAATTGAAACCTTCGCAAATATATGCTCAGGTAAGCTCAAACATATGTGCTTTCTGAGATCGCATTGAATGGCTCTAGGAATGAAATGAATACGTTTCCTGGAAATACTAATGGGAAGCTCTGTGATGTTCAAAGAACGCCGCCTCAATCAAGGGGCAGGAGAAACGAATTGACATTCACTCTAAATCTTTGAAGTTTGTGAGCCTCAGGAACAACCTCCTCCGGTACGGAGTTTCAAAGTTTAGCTGAAAAAAGATCACTGACCAAGAGAGGTTCTACAGGTCTCCAAGTTTGCAACAAAGGGATGGGAATTTCGCACTCGTCGGGTCACCCGTATTGATACTACCAAGGGTCGAGCGATTGATGATAACTAAGGCTGGATTCAGACAGATCCGAAATCCGATCGTATGACGATCAGATAGCTTTCTGATTGGTCTAAATTTGAATTCAGATCAATTCAGACCAATCAGAAAGCTATCTGATTGTCGTACGATCGGATTTCGGATCTGTCTGAATCCAGCCTAAGAAGGGCACCGACGTTTCCGAGCTCTCTTTGAGGAGAGGCTTGCCTGGGTTCTACCAGCGTTAAATTCCACCAAGTTGAAGTTGCTCCATATATTTCTGTTTCATCAAGCGTCAAAAATTCAAGTCATTTAGTGACTGACATCAAAGTTGACGTTCTTTCATTGAATTTCAACCATGTGCGCTCATGGTGTTGATACAATACGTGTTTATTGTCTGCAGAAATAGAAATCGAAATAGAGCAAGTTTATCAAAAGTTTAAATTTGAATCTTTGTTTGTGCATAGTTATTGAGATATAATCTCGCAGAATCAGTGATTTCACGTTTGAACAATATATATTTCATCAATAAAAAGCGATTCATCTGTGAATCATTTTGCAATTGGAGTAGTGAATCTGCCAGTCAGTAGCGTCTCATAATGCCAGTGTCTAATTTTATATGTGCATGTTGCAGTAAATCATTCAAAACAAATTTGCTGTTGGAATGTTCAGTTTGTTCGCGAGCATTCAGGCATGCATGTGTGAATATAAGCACAGAAGAGTTCGGAATACTGAGTGATCCAGAAAAAGGCTACGATTGGTCTTGTGTCAATTGCAGAAAGATCGGAAATCAAATTAAGGATTTGAAAAGTATTATATTATCCCTTCAAAATGATATCAGAATGATGAAGAAACAATCACACTGCAACGACGAATACTTTGAGTGATGATAGCTTCGAAGACATAATTGAGGAAATTAGTGAGCGAAATCAACGCAAGAAAAATATTATGATTTTTGGTCTCCCTGAACAGAATCAAAGTGATGATTCTCGTTTAATTGCGCAAAAAGAAGCTGGTGATGTATCAACAATCATAACTTCTCTCAATCCAGAAATCGAGTTAGGGAGTATAAAACCTGTCAGATTGGGTCGATTCAACGAAGGAAAAAGCAGAGCAGTGAAAGTAATTCTGAGAAATGAGAGTGATGTCATAAGCCTGATTAGGAATGCAAGTAAACTCAAAGGAACTCGTTTTGATAGAATCTCAATTTCTCGGGATCGCACAAAAAGGCAAATATCTCTTTACAAAAGCCTCAAAGAAGAAGTCGAGAGAAGAAATAACAACGGCCCGGACAAATTCAGGATTAAATATATCAATGGTAATCCAAAAATAGTGAAATCGTTAAACTGAATCAGTCCAACAGTTCCAGTTCCTCAAATAATCAATTCTGTGAAATTTTCTGCTACTATCAGAATGTGAGAGGACTAAAAAGTAAGGTAACAACGGTTCACACATCAGTTAGTATAGGAGAATATGATTTTATAGCGTTAAGCGAAACATGGTGGAACAGTGAAATTAATAGCTCAGAGTTATTTTCAAGTGAATATGTTGTTTATAGGAAGGATCGCCAATTTGAATTGGTGCATAAAGAAGATGGTGGGGGAGTACTTTTAGCCTGTAAAAATTCATTCAGAACTGAAATAGTAGATACAATAAACCTTAGTATGAGTTTTTCATCTATTGACATGCTTGTTGTGAAATGTTACTTCAGCCTTCAAATTTGTTATATAGTAGTTTTGTATATTCCAGATAAATTGAATAGTGTCGAATTCGAAAATTTTTTTGAATCGTTGGAACAACTTGATTGTTTTAATGATGGATTGGTTTTGATGTTGGGGGATTTTAATATGCCAAAATTTGTGGATAGGAACTTAGCTGATAACAAAACCTCAATATTACACAACTTTTGTGATTTTTTCGACTTACAACAACTAAATCAGATTAAAAATCACCTGGGGAGATTGCTGGACTTAGTAATTTCTAACTTTGATTGTGAGGTAAGAAAAGATAGTGCTCCATTAGTGTCCGAGGATGGACACCATCCAGCTCTTATGGTAACTTTCAACATAACCAATAAAAAACAATCCAATTTCAGGTTCAGTTCGAATCAAAAGTCATATAACTTCAGAAAAGCCAATTTTCCTGATTTGTATAGGATCCTTTATGAAATGGATTGGCAATTGTTGGATAATATTCATTCAGTTGATGAAGCTGTTGAATTATTATATGAGAAAATATTCAGGGCATTCGATGAGTATGTTCCAACATATAGATATTATGCTCATAGGTACCCACCATGGTTTAATGCTGAAATAATCAGCAACATCAAAATGAAAGCTAAACATAGAAAGAAATACAAGAAGTCAGGTTCTCAAGCAGCATTTCTTGAATTCACTAGGCTGAGACGCACAATCAAGTGTCAAAGTAAAACTGCTTATGATGAGTACATGGAGAGTATACAAACCTCTCTAGCGAATAATCCCCAAAAGTTCTGGTCCTTTATCCACTCCAAAAACAATACCACAAGATTTCCTGGCAGGCTACATTACAACGATAATACGCTAGAAAATCCGCAAGAGATAGTTAATGCATTTAGGGATTTTTTCAGTAGTGCATTTCAAAAAAAAACCCCTACGATAGCTTCACAAAGTAATAAACCATACCACATTACTATAAATTTGCATCCAATAGAAGAATTTGAAGTAATTAAAGCAATGATGAAACTAAAAAATAAGATGTTTTCTGGTCCAGATAAAATACCATCATTCATCATCAGAGATTGCGCAAATACTCTCTCAGAGCCGCTAACTAAAATCTACAATTTATGTCTAGATACAGGTATATTTCCAAATATTTGGAAAGAGGCAAGGGTATGTCCGATATTCAAGAATGGAGACAAGGCCAAAATAGAAAATTATAGAGGTATTTCGATGCTCTGCAACTTTGCAAAGGTCTTTGAGATGATTCTTTATGATCGCATATATTCAGATATTCGGAATATTATCTCGAACTCTCAACATGGTTTCGTGAATAATAGATCCACAGTCACTAACTTAGTCATTATCACCCAATATATATCGAATGCCCTAGACGATAATAAGCAAGTTGACGTTATTTACACGGATTTTGCCAAAGCATTCGATAGGGTAGATCACAGCGTATTATTGAACAAGCTTGGTGATATTGGCTTTACCGAGAAAGCAAGAGATTTATTTGAATCATATTTATCGGATAGGAGACAATATGTTACATATAACGGCTTTTGTTCAAATATATACAAAGCATCATCGGGTGTTCCTCAGGGCTCCAATTTAGGCCCACTTCTCTTCCTTATATTCGTGAACGATTTGTGTGAAGGACTCACCTGTGAAAGATTATGTTTCGCAGATGACCTGAAAATTTTTTCGATAATCAACGATACTGAGAACTGTCTCTATTTGCAAGCTCAATTGAATTTCATCCAAGAGTGGTGCTCGAAAAATCGGTTATATCTCAATGTTGAAAAATGCAAAGTCATTAGCTATACCAGAAGATTTTCAACTGTTTCCTATCCATATAAAATTGACAATGTAAATTTGACTTAGTGCAATACGATCAAGGATTTGGGTATAATATTCGATAATACTTTAACCTTTAGTGAAAACATAAGCACAAAAGTCTCACAAGCCTTAAGATCTTATGGATTCATAATAAGAAACTGTAGGCAATTCACCAACATCAAAGCCCTGAAATTATTATATTCTCCTTTTTATTAATATCAAAATACAGCTGTTGAACGTGTTCAGAGAAAGTTTTTGAAGTTTCTCTCATTCAAAGTCGATGGTACTTACCCGGAGAGAGGAGTGAGAAATCATGAATTATGTACAAAATTTGACATTGATAGATTAGAGACCCGAAGAAACTGCGCCAGTGTGATATTCTTAGTCAAACTGTTCAGGGGCTCAAACGATTCGCCTATGCTACTGAGCCAGATCAACTTCAATGTTCCGTCATATAACTCACGAAGTAATGTAATGTTCAAACCAACAAGAGCTAGAACAAATATTCAATTGAAATCGCCAATATATAGAATGTGTAGTAAATGCAATGTATTGAATAACCGAGCTGATATTTTTTTTTGTACAATCAGGGAACTAGTATCTATTGTAAAACAATATATTGAGTAATTTTGTTTTCTTTATCAACATCATATAATACACGCTAACATACTGTATATTTTGTCCTGTAAATGGGTAACTGTTGGACAATAAATGCTATTATTATTATTATTATGGTTATGTTAAATTTTCAATGAGCTTCGGCACCCAAGACCCCGAGCCTTGCCCGCCGCACTGCGTTCTTGGCGCACTCGAAAGAATTTTCGACTAAGGAATGCATGAATGAATAAAAAATGAAAAATTTATTTATTAATGGCATGTAATTTGAAAAATAGAAGGTCGCCCCCCCCCCCCGTTTGTCTGCCCATCTCCATGCTCGCCAAAGAAAGTATCACCCTTTCTCCTTGAACTGTCATGAATGCATAGGTAGGGAATCTTTTTCGACTGAGTTAATTCTATGATTTATAGTAGTATAGTAGTAATCACCGAAGAAGTTGATATCTCATAACAATTTCGTTTGTACGGACTAACTTCGTAGCAAACAAAGCTTTTCGATTTGGGCTACCCAGTTAACGTTTCTATTCTAGACACTTCCAACAACAGATCCGTCGAAAAAGACGTAATTTCCTCATTTTCACTCATTTGTCTTGTTATTTCCGTTATTAACTCGAACAAAGTAACAGAATGGGATGAACATTTCTGAAAGCGTTTGTATCGCTTTGTCTATAGTTTGAAATTGTTTCATAGAAACACATTGCCAGGAAAAGGCGCTCTGTAATTATTTCAAGTTGAGATATATGTTTGTGGAGTTTATGGAAGTATCCGTACCATGATTGGAGCTCGTGCACATTTCGAGCCTGGAGGTTCATCTGCATCTGCGGTAGACATGTTCAAAGGCAATGCGGCATTGTTCGAAGTGTCCTTTTCTGCTGTGATGCTTCAATTGAATGTGGTTCAACTGATCATTTTCGGAACCATACCCTCTACGATTGGATGGGTCCTTGTGTTCTGAACCGTTGGCAACCAAGTTCTATGGATGTGAAGATTCTCTTCTATGCGATTCAGCAAATCAGCAGGATGGATTTTGGCGTCAATGTAAGAAGTTACCTGAACCAAGTTCTCTTTATATATTACCTCGAGTTTGCCATATTGGTCACGTGACATTATTAGCCATTGATGCCAACATCCTAATGGAATATATACCTCTCTCACACTTTTTTGTTCCGATAACACACCACGACATAACACAGTTATATGTTTTTTTTGGTGTTGAAGAAAGTAGACGACATAGTCTATGTTCTACCTCGTGATAACTTGAACCAAACATTTTCAACACACACGACTGTTTTCCAGAAGAAGTTAGGTTTGATGCTGATACACCTTCAACAAACTTGTAAACTCCTTTCGATAGATGATTCCTTGCTATCTGCTTTCCTGAGGCATCATCAATCATTTCACATTCGCCAGTTTAATCGCGTTCGACCCGACGAGTTAAGATCTTCCACACTACGGTGCTAATTTTCTCTAGGATTCATTTTCAAACAGCATGACCAAGATATTCAATTCCTTTCCGATGGAGAAGTTCTCCGAGGTTCACACCCTTAGAAAATTTAGCAGTATTAAATCAAATATATCATATTTCTCAACTTCTGGTTCACACGATGTTTTTTGAGTATTACAGGAGCTTCTCTTCTGTTCGGGTCCAGAAACAATTGCCCTTTGAGGAAAAAATATTCGATAGTGTTCCGAATCACGAAGTTCACCAGATGGAAGGGTTTGAGTTAATATTGAAAATATTCCAGACACCCCACTTCAATAATGTTGTGTAACGGTTTTCACACACCTGCTGGATGGAATCAACTGCTCATATTTTTTTGAATTTGCTTCCACACCGCGTATGGCATAACGTCAGAAAGACGTGGTGCTGTCTTCGAATAAGAAAGATGGCAGACTGTATCGACAGAAATGAGATATATCCAGTTCTGTATCAAAATACAGGGATGGCTCCCTAATCAGAGAACATTTACATAAGTAGGTAGTATGTCTTCAAGTTCTTATCGTTCGAAGTTTGATTTCACTCAAATAATATCTGAAGGAATTGACATGCATTGCAATGCGTTAAAAAAAAGATATGTGCTGCTTCAGACAAACTGCCTTCGATACTGCGTAGCTGAATTGTTTCTCGTTCTTGTCTTGTTTCCTTTTGCTCATTTGATTACTACAGGAGTACTTCAATAGTCCACACCTGCACTATTTTCTGATTCGATCTTGCTTGCTATTCTCGTATGTTTCAGAAGAACGGCTTCAGTAATCCATAGCTAAATGTTTTTTATTCCTGGCTCACTTTTCCCATTGACTCTGTTTCAAGGAGGAACGAAAAAGTTGAAGGTTTGACTGCTTTTACAGAGTTTCACAGCGACAAATGGCACTAGACCTATTTCACCGATTGAACTGATCAAAATTAACCTGGATTTTGGCCCACTTCAGGTACTATATTGTTCTGGTGTTCGATTTGGAAGTTTTCTAAGTTTACATTTTTCCTGGGAATAGTCTCAACATACATCCCTCCTACACCGAACTAGATTCACCAAAATGCTTGAATATCCATAATTCTCAAAGTTTTGCTACTAGGCAAACGCTTTCGTTTATGATAATTTAGGAGAAAATCCTTCGACCTGCCGTCTCGAGATTTTATCAAAGTATTATAGACTCAAGTGATTTGCTTACGATTAATCTTGGTGGACTGTTTAAGAATTTTGTTACCATAATTGTCGAGTTAGCCTTATATTTTCAAACGACCTGGGTTATACGACTGATATGCTATATTTGTATATTCTTTTTCCTTGACTTTCCAATTCGCTGATGCCACATAATACCAGCGGAGATAGGGGGTTGATATAAATTTCGGCAAGTGGAAAATATTCCTCACATTTGAATCCGATATGAACCATGTTTTTCCAGTCGCGTCACTATGGAATGGAGTTGATGCTGTTAGAGTTATGATCAGACATGGAATTTATATCTTGAAGCCGATAAGAAATGGTGGGAGAACTACATGTGAGATAGATCAATGAACTGAAGAAACTATTGATGATAGTGTAGCAATCGATTACTCCATATTGCCTAATGAGTTCAATTTTGTTTTTCTCAATACCAGACGAGCATTTTGACACAAGCATATCTTATCTTTATAAACTGTTATGCTTTCAGTTCTATCATACTTCGTTTGCTGTACCGACATTTTATTTCTAGTATCAAATACTTTAGTTTGGCAAAAACATGTTTTCAGAAATCAAATTTCGGCATTCATCAATTTAATCCTAGTTGTGCACTTACGATACAAATTCAGTTCCGTTGACCTGGTAATCATCACGAATAAACGATGTGTTTTGGAACCTTTGGTGTAAAAGTTAAGACTTTTCCTAGAGATCAATAACCCTAACACCAAACTAATATTTTTGCACTCGACGCGCGTTTCGCTAAAAAGGTAAGCATCTTCAGGAGAAGAAAATTGATACTAAATCTAGAGCTGGGGTTAGTCGTTTATATACCTAAAGTTTTTCGATATGGACTTTGTTTGTTACTGTTGATCATTTTAATTAATTTCTCGATAATGAACTCACTACCTGCAAGTTCCGTCATCTGTTAGTATTGATTATTCTGATTAATACTTTCTCAACAATAAATTGAAAAGCGGACTGAAAGGTTCCAAAACTCATCGTTTATAAAGGACCAGTAGATAAAGAAAAATACATCATCATTAAATTTCAGATCAGTTTTTTGTATCATGTATATCGTGTTGGCCTGTGTTATTCTTTTTGAATATATTGATGGTGTATTATCAGTTCTCTAAGTTACCACGAAAAATATATTCCGTGGGAAGTCTATCAGATTCCTCAGTAGTTTTCAAATGGCATGTCTAAAACTAATTGCAAATTTGTGCTCACTGTTTCCATAAGGCTTATATTTGATAAGACCTCTATTTGATATATTTTGTATGTGTGGTGTTCATGAGATACGTGTCATGTAGAGCACACAAAAGTCGGAGTTGATCAGCAGTCGTGTTGAGTGAGTTAGTTGAGAGGTGGTGAAATGTTTTATGAGGAGAGTAGGAAGATGAATGTTACACTCATCGGGGTGCGACAAATAGTTGTATTGTATATACCTTACCATGTCCCAAAGCTGCCTCCGTTGTAAGGAAGTCTTACCGTCACTGGTTGATAATACAATCAAAAATGACTGATATATGGCACACAATTGAATGAAACGAAATCGAATGAGAGACTGAAGTCAATGATCAATAGTATCAAGAAAATGTTTTGTGTTTTTTGTCTTCGTCTATGAATCGTATCATATTTGTCTTTGCTGATATATTACGTATCATATAAAGTGCACTAATGTCTATTGAGGTGTATTGACGAGTGGTGTGAGGTGTGCTCATATTTTCAGTCTAGAATGTGCTGCTATATAAAGCATTGCATATACAGGACAAGTGAGTGTAATGTTGTGAGTTGTTAGGGAGCGTAATTGTGTGTGAGTATTGAAAAGCGTATCACGAGACATGTCATTAATGTGAATTCAATGAACAAAATACAGGATCACAATAACTATATTTGTATAACATATATAATGAAATATTAATGCATTCAGATAATAGTAGTTATTGTCAGGAGACATCCTTGGACTCATATGGTTCGTACATCAAGGCAGAACTGTTTCATATTTGTTGAACGCAATACAGATTGAACCACTTTTCACTTAGCATCGCCCCTATTGGAGTATGGATAAAACTGATTTATACCGCATCATTAAATTCCAGGATTGTTTTTATATCATGCAGCTATTGTGTTAGCCTGGGTTTTTTTTTCAAATATATATCAATATATATCAAATATATAAGTACAGGAAATTTACTTCAAAGGAAGTATTTCAGATTCTTCAGTAGTTTTTACGATATGTCTAAAACTAAGTTCACATTCGTGCTCACTTGGCTGACAAGAGTTCTATTTGATATTCTTCTCGAAACATAACTACATTTTCATTAACAGAACTATTACCGCTCGGCAAGGATCAACGAGAAGGTGAGAAAATTGATGTTCAAAAACGTGCTCTATGCATGCAAGCTAGAAAATGCTCAGAAGATATAACACTTTCCTTCTCTTATTACCTCTGTGAGCTAATAAGCAACATATAGTGCCCGTTTCAGAACGAAGATGTGTCAGGACACAATAATTAAAGACACCCCTTTCGCATATAGACGACTCATGTGGGTGGAGTACGGGACAGTCGGCATTGTACGGCCTGACGTTATCCTGTAATGTCCTGCGGCCTGACTGAGTGCAAGACCATGTATCACCGTTAGTTACGACGTTTAACTTGCTGTACCGCCAAGTATAATTCCAAATAAATGTTGACATGAAATTATAGCACCCCATTACGACTGTACTTTCCGGTTGAAAAGGGTTTTGTTTTATTACGTTTGTTGTTTTTGGGGTGCGCGCCTACAAAAATGTTCGGACCACGGCGAAATACTCTTTTGTGGGAGTTCAAGGTCAACCACAGATAAGCCATAGAAATTAACAGAATGGTAAATAGTCCGACCGCCAGGGGGGGTTTCGTATATATGTCGAGGTCCACCCGGTAACTTGGTGTTATCTTATGTTTTTTGGGTCGCTGAACAAGAATTTTTTGGTTACCAGACCCAAAACCTGTTAGCTGATTAGTTATTGACAATTTAATTGCAAAAATAGAGAAGAATAATAACATATACAAATAGTATCTCTTAGATTATAAGTGAAATATCAAATGAACAGGTCCGTTTCTCGCTGTATATTCCTACCGCGAGCGTCTACTTAGCACATTGCCAACATAATTTTCTCAATATTATAAGATTTTTTCCATATACAGTTTGCTATTGTTATAATGACGCATACTCAAATGGATTCTGACAACTGTTTTGCAAGATATACAAGAGAGCCCACTTGATCTACCAGTACATAATTTGGTAGAGCACGATTTACAATTTCATCTATGGATGGGTACAAAAATACTATTTTTTCAACATTTTCAAATATATCATCTTCTAAAACATACACGATAATTGCGAGGGGTCAAATTTCATGCAATCAGCTTGAATTGAAAAAATTTGTGGTTGAGTAACGTAAAAGCTCTCACGATATGCGGTTGAATCGATTTGCTTGAAAAGATAGATCTAGAACTGAAACTGCATTTCCATTGGGGTACGTGTGCGTAGTTTATCAAAAGTTGTACAAATATTTTTTTTTAAACTTCGAAAAAATAAAAATATCAAGTTTGACATCCAAAGCACTGAACTTTGTTCCCATTTCACTTGTGTAGTCGCTCCAGTCAAATCGTGTAAAGCTGAAAGTACTGAACGAAGTTGAATGCCACACTTTTTTGCCAGTGTATGAACTGAAATAAACCTTTTCTCAGCAACAGGATCGGCTTGTACACAGAGTTCCTGATATGAAATATTATTATCGTCATTCAAATTGATGAAAAATAAACTTTTCAATGAATATTGAAAAAATCACTTTCGAACTCTTCTCCTATATAGCCAAATGATGTCATAATAATACTATCACATCGGTGACTGGTTTTTCGATATGATAATGATATTCAAAAATTATTCATATTCGCGATTACATACGAATCTGATCCGTTGCAATGCAAACTATTTTTACACGTGGAAAATTGTTATTGAACGAAAAACTTCAGTTGGAAACTAAATCTCGCTAGTTGAGCAATTGAAAAATAAATGTTATTCAATTAGTGACAAACTAACGAAATTGACATCAGTGAAAAACAGTTATCGTTTGTTACATACTTTTGATCTTTTTTATAGATATTGTATGGAAATCACTCTGAAAGCTTTTGTCGTCGATTCATGATAATACGATAATAATTATAGCAATAATATCAAAAACAATCATATTTTTGATGAGCTGAATATGCGTGAACTTCTACCACTCGCAGAAGGAACGTACAGTGCTCATAAGCTTGCTCGGATGAATTGTTATTCTTAATAATAGTAACCACTTGATTGTGAATGAGAGGCATATTTCATTCAATTCGTTCCGTAGAATCGATTGGTGTCATCAGATTCGGCCTATCTTGATGGAAAGAGGAAGAAAAAGTGGGAAAAAAAGAATTTTTGCAATACAATTGTTCATAACTAATTAACTAAAAGGTTTTGAGACTGGTAGCAGAAAAAATCGTGTTTGGTGACCCAAAAAACATAGAATAACACCTAGTTACTGAGGGGACCTCGAAATGTATACGAAACAAACTACCTGGCGGTCGCACTAAAAATGGAGAAAAAATATAGAAAAGCCAATTTCAATTCGAGCGAAAGAGGATTACTCATAAAAATCACCAATGAATATGAATCAGTATTTGGAAATAAAAATACAAATGGTGTAACATGGGCACGACATTATGTTTTTTCCAATGCTGAAGTGCCCAAATACTAATTTTCATTAGTAGTAGTATGCTAACCATCTGCGCAGTATTCCTATCCTTTGACTTGAGTCATTTTGAATTAATTACCTCTTATATAGACACTTCCGCAACACAATTGCAAATGAAATACACAGGCGTGAAGAAGGATCTCAAGGAATAATATTCAGATCATAGGACATATACATTGAGAACAGGAGGAGGAAAGTATATCCCTGCAATTGTACCTGATACAGAGGAGGAAAAAAATTTAGAGCAGACCAATTTTTTTTGTGAGCACGACTCCAAAATCGACTTTCTAGCGATGGCATTCAGAGTAAGTAGTAGTCTCATTATGGTTATTCCTGGTGCAAATAGAGATTTTCCAGATTCAGATATCGGTTATAATCGAAGTAAATGAATATTAACTATCCGATCATGACTGAAATGAAATCGTTAATCAGGCATTAACAGCATATCAAGCTAGTTTTGAGTTTTGATCATGATTGTACTACGAGTGAAAATGAGGAAAATAATCCTACAGAAAAAAATACATTAAAGGGAAGTAAGTAACTTGTTTTTCCATTTCGAGTTTCAAATTAAAAAAAAGTACAATTGAAAATTGTTTATAACAAGAAATATATTTTTTTTACATACAGATTCACATGAGAGGGAAGCATCCTCGCGAACACCTTCAACGATGCTCCTGAGCGAGTCCTTGAGAGAAAAATAACCAACCAGACGGTTTGCCTTTCTCTGAAAAGAATCGATAATTTTAGATGGTATCATCTCTTCGTGAGCTGATCCATGCTTGGTGTTCTGTTCGGCTAATGTTGGAAAAGTCATAATCATGTTATAATATATAACTATATATTTCTTTTTTGAAGTTTTTTAACTTCGATTTTTCATAATAAATTTCATTTTTATTGTCACAATATTATTTTCTTTGATCAAATCAAACCTTTAATTTTATTCATTGACCAAAAAAATCCATTTCAACCTTTCTCTTTGCAACAGGTTTCAATAGAGTCAATCCGAACCAATACCACTTGAATAGGTTTCGTTACGCTAGGTGGGAAAATTCAGTACCTATTGGTTAGTCTTCAAAACATATTCAAATATATTGAAATTGTCGAATTTTTATGAAGATATTTTTCCAGTATTCCCAAAGGTTCAAAAATAACTACTCGCCGTTTTGTGTGAACGTTTTCTATAATAACTGGACCAAATTCATTCAGTCAAGAATTCAATCAATACCTTCCGTTCGCTCATTCAACCTTTCAGAAGCCTGCTAGTTCTGCTAATCTGAGTATGCAGGTCGAGTATATCGACGCACCAATTTGAATTTCATAAACCACATATTTTTGCGTCATGGAAATTTCAAACCGTTTTGTATCTATTATCAACATGGAACGAGGAGGTTCGCTTATAGCACAATCACGATGGTCTTTGTCATGAAGGTATTGAATTTAGGTAATCGAATAAGAAATTTGAAGGAAGGGTCTGATAGGAGCTTAATAAGAGCCGGAGTGGATTGCAAAGAAAGCTCGTTGAGGGGAGGGTTGTTATGAAAGCATCGGAATATGAGTTCATAATTGAATTCAAAAAACATGATATGAAGGTGCAATTATTTGAACAAGTGTGTGTTCTCGGCCATTTCATGGATTTTTATTCAACTGTCCTACTAGAGTATGATTATTGATTGCAATGTGTTTATCATTTTGGTACAGGAGGTCATCGGTGTCGTTATCTGTTGATGATGGAGAAATGAAATACTCATCTCTCCTCTCCTGAAGAAAAAATGATAGGGATAAGATATAAGTTGAACGCCAGACTATTTTTATTCGAATTGAAAAATGACCAAAAGACAACGAGAGCGGGCAAAGATTCGAAAGATTGTGATGTTTTTTACTGGAACAAACTATAAAGATGATAATCCAGCTCTAGTCCAGAAGGAGTAGTTCAACAGGCCTGCGTTGGTGTGAGGTTGTCTCAAGACGATGCCCAGAGCTATTGCCTTTTATTCCGGAGTAACTGCTGGCCAATCTGCAAATAAATGTTCTTTATCTGATCGAAGAGAGCTGTGAGAAATTATTAGCATGCCGGAATTCTGTCCGAAATAGAATCCCTGAGGATGGAGTTCATTATAAATTGACGAAGGACTGAATGGAAATGAATTACCTATTGTCTAACTCAAGAAATAAACTAAAATTTATGATACAATTAGTGGGGTTATTCAAACTTCAACAAAGTCTGAAAAAAAAATTGAAAACTATCAATCTTGATAAAAATAAAATTCATTGAATTGTTTGTATTTTCAAAAAAAATCACATACAATTATAGAGAATGGATTTTCAAACCTATATGAAGATTTGATGTGAGGAAATATATTGTTTTATACATTCAATTATTGTAGTGAAGAATTATTGGGTAACATTGTAGGTGAACAACAGTGATTAGGTAGATGAAAAGAGAATTGAATTACAGGAAGATTACAGGAAGATAAAGCCTTACGAATATTTGGAAACGTTTTCGTCTTTCGTCAAATTAGTAATATGAGTAGTGGCAGTATTGGTGAATGGTGAATGAATACACCCTTTTAAAAATTTCGCAGGAATATTTTCTGGACCACAAGTGAGTTCATTTTTCAATTGCTTTGCTGCACTGTTTATTCCTTCGTAAGTAATTTCATTGATATTCAGAAAATGATGACTTTGAATATTGTCATTTGAGTTAAGATATTGGCATGACTTATGTAAATTCCATTTCGCTCTTCTCCTCTATTCTCCTTACTTTCGTCTCCTCTTTTTGGGAACTCTTTCAGAGCACTTTTTATCAAAATTTTCGAATGAATTTGAATATATCACATATTGAATGCAAGATAATTGGTGGCAAAATTTCTGGAATTCAAAAATGAGTTTATCAGTACGGGTTGCGATATTGTGGGGTTTCAGAAACCTGGCTGCATTCTGGCATATTGAGTGATACTGTACATCTGCATGGGTATAATTTCATTCATCAAATCCGTCCGTCCAGAGGCGGAGATGTTGGTTTATACATTCGAAACAGTTTCAAATATGATTTTCTCTTCATTGAGTGCAATGATTATATGAAGTATATTTGAGTAAAATTATCTTGAGAAAAATTTACGATAGCCATTGGTAGTCTGTATAGGCCTCCACAGTCTAGTACCATTGAATTCATGGATCCGATTGAGGATTCATTCTCGAATGTGTACTCGAATTTCAACAATATCATTTCTGTGGGTGATTTCAACATAAATACGCTAGATATTACATCAAATTTGACCCAACAATCCAGTTCTATATTAAACTCATTCAATTTCTCCCAAGTTATTGATGAACCTACAAGAATAATAAATCGTCTATCACTCTCATTGACTTAATTATCACATATTTTAGTTCTGAAAGAATATCGCTCCAAAGTAGAAAATAGCCAAGTATCGGATCATAGCTGTGTAAGTTGTGAATTCGATTTGTATATTGAAAAACAATATGACAAGGAAACCATTTCTTATAGGGATCTGAAAAGCATAGATAAGGAACGTTTTCAGAGGAAGCTTCAGGAATTACCCTAGTTTGTCATTTTTCAAGCTGATAACATTGACACTAAAGTGGATAGATAGATAGATTCTTTATTGACCACGTTACATACATAATGTACATTTGTAGCACGTCCTAATGACAAATGAAAAATGTAGAATCCAGGAAAACATTATTTTCATGAATCTATACATAACAGTAGGTATTCAGATAAAATTTTTTATTTCTTTGTCAGAAGTAACAATAATAAAACAGCTATAAGAATTTGATTTGAATAAAAATAAGACATCAACACTTGATAAAAGAAATAAAAGCACATGATAGATATCATAGAGTATGATAAAAGTTCACATTAAAATACATTCTAAAATAGTCTATAGCACTTTACAAAAATTCTGACGGGCACGTATTAAAAAACTCATTCACAGAATAAAAGAAAAACTTTAGGAGAACCCTCTTCATTCTGCTTTTGAAATCCTGATAATTCAGGTTTCTCACTTGCAGAGGCAATTTATTGAAAAGATCAATTCTCAAAGAATTCTTCTCGGACATGACCAGTCTACGTCTTGGTTTCACCAATAGATCTCCAGATCTGAGAGGATATTCGTGACCAGAAGCTTGTGTTGTATAGAGACTTTTACTTTGATGAATTTGGAGAAGAGTAACATAAATAAAAATTGTTGGAAGAGGCATGATACCGTATTTCAGGAAGAGAGGTTGACAATGTTCTCTGAACTGTACACCCGCCAAAATCCTGACAATTTTTTTCTGCAGGATGAATATTTTGTCAGCAGAACTTGCGTTACCCCAACATAGAATGCCATATGAAATGCGGCAGTGGAACAAACTGAAATACATCGATCTCAAAAGTTCGGCATTGATTAGACTTTTCAATCTACGAAACAGAAAAATAACACCACACAATTTTCGCCCTAATAGGTCAATATGTTGAGACCAATTCAGTTTGTCATCCAGAGTTACGCCTAGCAAGGTGATACTCTGACCCTTCAACAATTCTGAATGGGATGATATCAAAAGTTGTTGGTTTTTACTTGGATTCATTTTCAGTTTATTAGTCGTGAAACACACATGAGCCTTTTCCATTGTGCAATTCCCTGTCTTCTGTAAATCGCTAACACCTCTGCCGGAATTTACCAGGGTAGTATCATCCGCGAAGAGAACACAGTCGACTGGCATCATATAGTGAAATAAGTCATTAATGTATATTGTAAAGAGTAGGGGTCCTAAGACTGAGCCCTGAGGTACCCCGTGGTACCCCGTGGGTTGATTTAACCAAAGATGATTGTTTTCCATTGGCAACAACACATTGTGATCTATCACCGAGATAGGACTTGAAAAACTGAAGAGGTGTTCCTCTCACTCCATAGTGGAATAATTTCTCAAGAAGTATATCATGTGAGACACAATCAAATGCCTTTGTTAGGTCACATGAGGTAAGAAGTGAGTGCTCTCCTCTTTCAATACCCTCGACAATGTCCGACAGAATACGTAAAATTGCACTGGAGGTCGACTTATTAGTTCTAAAACCGAACTGACCTGGACAAATCAATGCATTGGATTCCATATAACTGTCAAGCCTCTGCTTGACCAATTTTTCCACCACCTTTCCAAGAACAGGAATTATGGAAATTGGTCTATAATTTTCTATTGGATCACCTTTTTTCAATAAAGGTAACACGATTGAAATTTTAAAAGCGTCTGGAAATATACCAAGAGAGAAACATTCATTTATCAAAAGGGAAAAGGGATGGGATATTATATCTGCAACTTCTTTCAAAACAAAACTATTAGCATAATCGTAGTGAATACTTCCGACGGAGTAACTGGAGTGAAGAAAAATGATTTTTGAGGCTGACTGATTCCTTTCAAAAAATCAGTCGGCTCGTGATTTATAGATATTAATAGTCCAGCAACGCCAGAACAGTAATCATTCAAATCATCTTCAGATATTTTGACACTTGTAGTTTGTTTATGGTTTTTGTTGCGTTCATAGTTCACAATCTTCCAGCCATCACGGCATTTATTAGATGAATTCAGCAGAAGGTTACCATATGAGTTTTTTTATGTTCCAAAATAGATTTTTTGTAATCTCTTTGTAATTGTTTGTATACTTTTCGAGTTTTCTCATCCCTTTTCGAATTAAATATTGTCTTGACAGCTGTCAAAGTATGTCTCATTCTCCTGAGATCGTCGCTATACCAGAGTGTAGGGGATTTACTCACAACACTCTCTACTTTTTGCAAAGGAAAAACAGAGCTTATGAGATAACTAAGTATATTGGTTAAAAGGCTCGAGAGGAAATTACAATTGATATTATTTTCGAAAATATTCCAGTCAAAGTTGGCCAGAGCCAATTTAACCTCGAGGAAACCCCTATTATTCATTTTTCTCATCCACACCTGATCATTTGAGGGAGCCCTATGTTGTGATAAAAATATAAATTGTCCGAGATGATCGGAGAGACATGGATCTATAGTTCCGGATTGAAATTCCCGGTCTCCAAAGTTTGTTACTATATTATCGATACACGAGGCTGAATTTACACTTACCCTGGTCAAGTCCTTAATTATTACATTAAGTCCATAAGATTCAAGCAAATATTCCAAATCAGTGAGTTTCGTGGAAGTAGTCAAAAAATTTACATTAAAATCGCCCAAAATCACGAGCTTTTTATTGAGAGAGGATACCTGCGAAAGAAGTTTTTCTAAATCCACCAGAAATCCATTGTAATCGCCTAGACAAGATCGATATAACGCAACAACCAAAAAACCGGAAAATTCAATGCCACAAAATTCGCTGATGATTTCATCACAAAGGTCCCTAAATAACAATTATTTTGGCTGAAGTGATCTTTTCACAAAAATTACCACACCACCGTGTATATGGAGGGATCTACAAAAGTATGAAGCTAAATAATAACCAGGTAACTGTACCAATTTTATGTCAATTTCGTTCATCCAGTGTTCTGAAATACACAGAACGTCATAAGAATTCTCCTTCAGAAATAAGGTGAGCTGTTCAATTTTATTTGATAAACATTGAATATTAATATGAAAAACCCCTAATTCACTAGCTGAGTGATTATTCTCGACTTGTTTAGAAACCCTCTTGACTAATCCGTTGGTCGTGTAGTCTGCTTCTTGTGAAAAAATCGATTGACCCATGTACCAACAGGCCACACAGATGGATTCAGAGCTTTCTCTAGGTTATGCTCAGCTATTGTTACTTTAAACGAAGAATACAAATTTGGAAACATTGAATTCAACTTATCGCATTGAACTTCAGGAAATGATGGCCTCAAAATACTGAGAAGATCTTCAGAACTAGTGTCTGGGTGCATCTTATATGCATGGAGAAACACCATCTTCGGAGCATATTTGATGTTTGAATTGCTGGGAATTTGCAATTGACCAATAAAAGGTTTATTTTGTTTTCGACGTCTCTTGTTTTTGACGACTGTGAAGTCTGACTCATCCTTACATAAATTGATTATATCATTGCATTTATTTTCCGATTCAATTTTCAAGAGAGCGCCTGCTACAGCTTGTTGGTTGATAGGACCCACCTTTTTACTATGCTCGAGTGGAGGTTTGTTTATAGTTTTTGTAGACCTGCTAGCAGAGTCAACAGTCGTGGTGTTCGAATTAGACGAACTTGAACTGTTCTCCGAATTTGATTTAACGTTGCCTAGAACCGTTGATGTTTTGCGAGTGTTCGGCTTTCGACTACTAGGTGCCACGGGATTCGAGGGACTAGCATCACTATCCAATCTTTGTGACTCTTTAAGAAGAAAAACTTGATCTTGAAGAGCACTCAGGGCAATTTTTTGATTTTCAATAATTGAATCTTTCTGATTCAAGAGTTCTTTCAAATACCTTATTTTTACATCACGAACATCATTTTGGAATTCCTCCTTTACACTACCAAAGGACATGTCAAGGTCGTTTTCTTCTTTTGGGTTACAACACTCCACAGAAGAATCGTCTATGTACGAAACAGATTCTTGGGTGTTTTCCGGGTTTGATGGCGGTGGTCCACAGGTTTTTATTCCTGACGTTTCGCCTACGACTATGGTAGGCATTATCAAAGTCTGTGAGGTAACGGACGCAATGATCTCGTTCTCACAGTAGATACTACTTCATTGACGTTATGATCGGCTTTATACCTGTTCTCCTGTTCGACGCCCGATGTTATTGTGTTGGAAATGGGCATGGCTTGTTTCCTCTTGACTGGTTTGGGCCGTGTGTGCTTTAGAGCTGGTAACCAGACTTTGTTGATGTGTATGCCTTCTTTTCGGTTGAAATTGTCTTTGTGTTTGTGAATCTCTATCGCTTCTCTGTGTAGCCTGGGATAGTAGCTCTGCGTTCTGTCAATCACTTCCGTTTCGTCAAATGCAATCGCGTGATTGCCTTCTCCGAGTGCATTTTTCATTTGTTTGAGACATCCAATTTGTGACAACACACCACACTTTACACATTTCAAACCACTTCTGGCTACATTACCACACCTTTTGCAACTAGGCTCGGAGTTGACATGTTGCTTGGTGGCCATCTTGCAAGTTATTCAATAATAATATTGTCGATCTAATTGATCATTTTGTCCAAAAACAA
>JAVJAQ010000908.1:0-97675 GCA_032362365.1 Zygogramma bicolorata | reverse complement strand
TTTATCAATTCGCTGTTTACTAGAAGTAGCTCCTGTGCATATCAATTCTCATCCTGGTGCCTCAAAAATTCTGGAACAGGGCACATACGTGGATGACATAGTGTCAGGCTGTGATTCTTTATCATCTGCTATAGAAACCATTGAAAGAGCTGATTGATTTAATGCAAAAGGGCTGTTTTGAACTTCGAAAATGGTCCAGTAATCACCCTGATTTATTAAAACATATCTTTTGTTTCCATTTAAAATTCGACCCTTTTTCATTAGACAAAGAAAGTTATTCTACATTTATCCCCTATCAGATTCATTTTCCTTCTCGATGTCAACAGTTAACGATTCGTTCTGTACTTAACGATTAATGTTGTGTCATTTAGCTAGAATATCTGTTTCTTTGGGATTTGTCATCCCTGTAACACTTTCTCTGAAAGTGATAATTCAAGATCTCTGGTATTGGCTGAGTTGAAACCCCTTCTGAAAATATAATTTCCCTTTCTGTCATGTAGATGATCTATCGTTCGATGCCTGCTATTTGAATTTTCCAAAAGGTTTGTTGCGGTGATCAAGATTGTGCAACATTGGAACAAAAATCGATCTTTATCGACGGATCATCTAGGAAGAGCTCGTTTACAAAGCAGATCAAGGAAGAAAGGGAAGCAGTGAGACGTGCAATGTATATTTCGATTGAATGGATCATCATCTGAGAATTATGAAGAAAACAATTAATTTCGATACAATAACCAGAATGTTCATTCGAGTTGGTTCATTTTCAGAACAATTTCATTGTTTTGGGTGTTGTCACAATTGGAAAACGAATAAACGTCGATGTGCTCACAGACTAAATTCTTGGTATCAGAAGTTGACCTCAGCTATTGGAGTTATCGTCACGTTTGTTAAAGGGTCTAGTGGAACAGACGTAACGTGCCGTTGTCGAATGAGCTCGATTTTTCGATGACAAGGTCAAATTTATGATTCCATGTCAATTGGTTTGGAATACTTTGAATGAAAGAGATGATCTCCACTGCTATTTTTTCGCAGAGAGTGGTTAAAAAATATAATATAAAAATGGCATACCATACAATTTTTTGTAGAACACTGAGTTACACATGCAGCTGCCTAAAGATATTTGGAAATAGTTTGTCCCTCGTTGGTACGGTGTAGCCTGACATAACTTGAAATAATTGAAAATATGAATTACTTCGGATCAAGTGCCGTTGTGGAATGAGTTTGGTTCCGTAACTACGTTTCCCATTTTTTTTTTAAATAAATGTTGTATTTTAACAAGTTCAAATTTAATGTTCCATATCATTTGGTTTGTGATATCTTGAATTAAAGACCAAATATATATAATGTTATAAACTATAAGGTTTCTTGGGATAATAAAGTGTTAATAACAATAATAATGATAAATTTGAAGCTTGTGAAGTGGAACCAATAAAATGCACGCATTTAGACCTATTGCTATCCGATTCAAGTGGAATTTTTCCTATCTAGCTGCAAATTCAATTAGTGAAAACGCCTGATTTGAAACGTGGTAGCAGTCATCTGTCAAATTTCCCTGTTGAAATTTCATAAAATACTTAAAAAACGAGTGATTTCAGCGAAAGATTCATATACCAAACTGTACCAAATATTTAGTACGGGACAGTTTCAAATCCTGAAATGGAAAATGACTTGATTTCATCATTGCTTATAGCTATATTAGAATTTGACATACCGTATTGTGTCAAAGGCATGCATAACTTATCAGCTCTGTCAACCCACCGGTTCGAATTGGCTGTGAGTCAATAATTCTTTTCCTTCTCAATATTATTTCTCATTTTCACGAACCACTATGATTCATATCAAGTGACCTATCGATGATTTCGATTCAGATTGTCCTGGCATATGAAATTGTCATACTGAATCTCTCACGAGCTAATTGTATCGAGTATGAACATTTTCCCTCAGTTGCGATTTTTCAGCTACTCAGAAAAATTTCCCGGAATCAAACACATTGCGATATATATTTTGTTGAAAGGATTATTTATATATATATATATATATATATATATATATATATATATATATATATATATATATATAAGATAAGATAAGTTGTTTTTTCGGGCTCCATTCCGTGTTCTGTGGTTTTGATCCTCTGAAGGATAATTGTCACAACGTTTCGGCAAAGTCTCATTTGCCATCTTCTAGGTAATGTCTAGAGACTTTGCCGAAACGTTGTAACAATTATCCTTCAGAGGATCAAAACCACAGAACACGGAATGAAACCCGAAAAAACAACTCATCATACTTTGTCCGTTAGAAGAAGATCAATTTACATTTTTTGACATATTTACTCGCTTTGCCGTACTTCCGGAAATGACCCCAACTTTTGATTTTTAAATAGGACATGCTATATGTCTTTACTTATTTCGATCGAGAATGACATTCTAAATCCAACAACACCTCACTTGTTAATATTTGACAAATAAAATCATTTTTGTTCCAATTTTTATTTTTCGATCTAGAATGCCATGGATCGTGTAAATCACTTCATTCTTGATCAAGTAACTTGGGGGGAATACGACTCTGAGGCATACAACTACGCAGTCGTTTCAATAATTATTTAAAAGTCGCAAATATGAATTTTTCCAGTTCACTAGATTTTTTCAAATGGAAAGAGGAAGGCTCGTCGGCTTTATGTGAAAGATAATTTTCTTAAGAATTATTTGAAAGCACTCACTATCACTTCAATTTCTCTATTTTCCTGAATAATTGCAAGAAAGTCGCAAATTAGTCCATTAAGGTTCTAAATTTTCAAAATGGCCCCTCGATCACGGCAAAGTTCAACTTTTCCAATTGTTGCGCGCATCACATTGATTAGCTGTTCCTTAGTGATGTTCTGGAATGCCACCCTCAATTTATGCTCTAGTTCTTCACAAGTAGCTGATGTTTTATTGTAAACCCGATTTTTAATTGTTCCCCAGAGAAAAAATCTAGCGGAGTAAGATCTGATGATCTAGAATATGAAAAAGAAATAATACATTATGTAAGAATATGACAACTCTAGAATGTACCTCGCAGACGACTTGAGAATTGTGGCACTCCATCTTGTTGAAAATAGATATCAACTTGTTGAGTCAGTGGCAAATCTTCAATGAAATCATTAATTATTTCTAAGGAACTGTAGATATTTTTCCGCAGTCACCTGACTGTCGAAAATTATTGGCCCCAAAAGTTTTCCTCCGATAATACCCATCCAGCAATTGTAACCAAATCGCTCTTGAAAATTTCCTTCTTGCATCAGATGTAAATTTGTTTGAGACTAGTACCTTTTATTATTACGATTGAACACACCCAAGTTGGTGAATCGGGTTTCACCTGAATAAATAATTTTAAATGGAAAACGTACAACTTCTCTGTATTTAGTCAAAAACCAGTTCCAATAAGTCAATCTTCGGTTGTGATCGTTATCGTAAAGATGTCGGTGTAGTTGGTAATTGAATGATGGATAATTATATTTGTGAAGAATTCTCCAAACTTATATCACACTCAGAAACAGTTTGGCGAATTGACGCCGTACAATTCACCTCAACATAGGCCCACACGTCTACTTCTTGTTCTTCACTGACGATGAAGTTATTGACTTTTTCTTCTGGTTCATTCCGCATTTTTTTTCCAGTTTTGGAAAATGAAGCCGAGTGAGATGGCGACGATTAGGGAACCTCTGAGCATAAATTCGAGCTGCATCAATTGCATTCTTTTTTGTTTCTCCGTAAATTACCAACATATCAATTTTCTCGTTTCTAGTATAACTTTCCATATCAAATTATAAACCATACAAATAAATTTTCAAAAGTGACAGCATATTCGTTAGCCTATTTGTTTAGGTAGTCCTAGCAACATCTTCAATTATTTGTCACGGATAACTAGATTAACAGGACTTAGTACATAAGTATACCGAATACGTATTATTTTTTATTAGGTATGATCGCTTCTTGCAATTATTCAGGAGAATAGTGAAAATAAAGTGAAAGTGTGTGGTATCAAATTATTCGTAAGAAAATGATTCATTTGAAAAATCAAGTTAAATGGAAAAATTCATATTTGCGACTTTTAAATAATTCTTAAAACGACTGTGAAGACATATTCCTCAAAGTCGTAGTTTTCCCATGTTACTTAATCAAGAATGAAGCGATTTACACGAGCCATGGCATTCTGGATCGAAAAATAAAAATTGGAATAAAAATGATTTTATTTGTCATATATTAACAAGTGAGGTGTTGTTGGATTTAGAATGTCATTCTCGATCGAAATAAGTAAAAATATATAGGATGTCCCAATTTGAAAATCGAAAGTTGGGGCCATTTCCGGTCGAACCGGAAGTATGGCAAAACAAGTAAATATGTCAAAAATGTAAATTGAACTATAACACACAACCCCCAAATTTCGTTTTTCTATCTTCAATAATAAAAAAAATATAGGGGTGAGCCATCTTAGAGAATCACCCGGTATATGGATGTAATTTTGTATTCTGTAACAAAGAAAAATGTTTTTCCACTATATAATATGCAATATTATTATACTGATGTGTATCAACGTTCATGTGATATAAAAGCTACTCATATTCGAAATAATCAAGGCCAAATATTTTTGGGACAATTAGGTAAATTTACGCTTCCCCTCCTGGGGAACATCAAGGAACTACACACGGCGCTTCTGGGCGTTGGAAAATCGTTCGAGAACTCTGTGCGAAACATGACGTCACAAGGTTGGATCTCATCGGTTGTAGCCGTTCAAAAATATCGCCAGGACGACTTTTCATCCTTCCTAGAAGCGGGGCGTTCGGGCAACGTTTTATAATTTCAAAACAAGTGTCTTCTGGAAAAACACTCACAAATCATTACTAACATCTCGATATCAACCATAAAATCAGTGTGAAAAGAGGCATTATTGAATATTCTCCATGAAAGACCACAAATCATATTATCAAACCAAGAGATTTGAGACAGAGAAATAGATACCATAATGATTTACTCAGAGAAAATGGTTATCCTAATGAATTATTTGATAAAACCATCCAGAAGTTTGAAAGGAGTTCGTATAGACTAAACACCAGTATCCAACAAATTCCTCATATGGAAATTATTATTTTTCATATCCAAGATTTATCAGGAAAAATCGAACGTATAGGTTGCAGAAAAAACAATATCCAAAAGAGAGAACATGATTAGATCCCCATTGAATAGAAACAGAACTCAAAAAATAGTATTTCATTCGTACGTGGTAGTGTTTATACTGGTGTATAAGAACTATAAGGAACGAGAACAACTGAACATGAAAACAACTATCAACAAATGGTACACTCGTGGTGGAATGGGATAATATCAATTTACTTATGACAAAACAGGTTGGAACAAAAAGGCAACTCAATGAGTCTATTAAAATTTTTTCTGAATGAAAATGAAGAGAATTGTTTCTCGTTCATTGAGTATCGATCGATGTTGGATGTCTCCTCTAGAAAGGGATGTTTGACTGGGACGATTCAGTTAGGAGTAGGTTGTGTCAACATCAACTAATGATGAATTCATATCTCATAACAAATTTCAAAAGAGGCTTGAAGAAGGAGGCAAACAAGTTCATGAAACGTCGCCAAAGGAAAGCATATCCATTTTCATATATTTTTTCAATGTCATCTCCAAATCCGTGAAAAATACGATATGTAACAGACAAAATAGTCAATTTTGCTTCTTGATAATATTGCAGTTACGTAAAAGGGCAAATATACCAATTGTCCCTAAAAACAAAGAAGTTATAAGAATTCAAAGTTCTTTCGTTTTCATTACCAGAGGAGAGGAAACTCAAAAATAGTATATTATACACAAAGGGATCGAAGTTATACTTTCTATCCCGAGGCGAAAAGTTTGTAGCCCTCCCTGCGGTCGCGGAGGTATAGAAAGGGACTCTAATCCAGTGATGTATACACTATTTCATGCACTTCAAGAGGAGTAAAAAAAAAGGAATAGGTGTTTGAAAAAATGATTTGATAGCACTCTGATGACAGTTTTGTTGAACAACGTGCGTCACTATGGCAATAATCAACAAAATATATGATACGCAGCGTTGTTGCTCAAGATTATGTCAGAAAAATCATTTCTGATCATACTTTTGCTAGCATCTAACTGCAACAACTGGATTCAACTGTTCTTAGCACTGACATGTTACTGCGGCGACAGAAAATAATTCAGCGCTTGTTTAAAACATGTTTCAATTAAAATCTCCTGGGATTGAAAGTCAATTTCTGATCCTTGATTTCAAAAATTGAAATATTCAATTATTCCTAAATTGCATCAATAGATTTTATTTTGCGATATTGTCACTAGACGTTGGTGACAATATGGCCGATTAAGCTAATCATAATGTACAAGTCAAATCATTGATGTATATTCAGGTATGAAATGTGTTTATGGAGGTTCGATATCCCCACACCCGCAAGATATGGAAAAAGATTACTGAACCTGTGGTTTGCGTAAATACCAATGTAAAAAGTTGTCTTTTTCAAGATGCATAAATTTCGAAATGGTATGCTAAAGATAGTAAAGTTGTTGCCGCTAACCACAAATATGTAGTGGCATCATTGTGAAGAATTATAATTTTGAATATTTCAATCATTCTTCGATTCTGATGAAAAGTAGTGAGTGAATTTATTAGAATCAAAACAATTAAAATTGAATGAAATCATATATCAGTTGTGAGAATGTAGGTGTTTACGTTGGCAACGTTTAGTGCCATTTTTCAGTATTGGCAATGAAAATTGACAGATTGATGATTTTTTTCGCATCGGCAAGATGCCGCAAGAAATTTTATCGTCCAAACAGGGCAATAAACCACCTATACACGGGCTCATCCTGATGAGCGGGCAGATCCGTGATCTAGCCCGCCATTAACGAAAAAACAAAAAAACAAACTGAATATTTGCCACTGAAGCTGTATAACCAAATACCAGTGGAATGGAAGTCTTACACAACTAAAAAATTAAAATACCAACTGAAACAATCATTGCTTCTGAATCCACTATATGATATAAATGAAATTTTTCATCATTCATGGGTCTAAATAGTTATTGTTTTTTCCGTCTTCCATCCGTGTGCTACTCAATGTAAAACTGTGCATATGTAGAAGTAGGACTAGTTTTAGATGTAAATATTTATTTTTTAATACACAAACATATTTTTTTCGAATATATTTAGTCAGAGAATACTCTACAATTTGTGACGTACCTAAACAAAAAACTGTTGTGTGACTTTTGTAACATTTCTGTTTTCTGTAAAAATTTTGAAGGTGAATAAATATCTTATCTTATCTTATCTTATTGAATTCACCTACACACGAACAGTCTATTATTGGCCGTCAACGGCCATGGATTCTCGAAAAAAAGTCAAATTGCTGCAACAATCATAGTCATTTCTGAAATTTAGAAACGCAAAAAACGGGCACTATGGACTAAAAAGTGGTTATTGAAACGAAGTAAGTGGTATCATATGAATCTCCTAAATGAAATGAGACTGTCAAGTACTGAGTATTACATAAACTTTCTGAGGATGGACGAAAATCTGTTCTTGGTACTGTTAAATGAATTCAGGCCTTTGATTGAAAGAAGTGACTCTATCATGACGGAAGCAATATCAGTGGATGATCGATTAGCTGCAACGTTGCGATTTTTGGCAACCGGTAGTTCCTACGAGGATTCGAAGTTTTCGGCAATTACATTACCTCAAGCATTGAGTAATATAATCCCAGAAACATGCCGAGCAATTTTAGAAGTTCCTAATAAAATACGTAAGAATATGGATATTTCAACAGGAAAAATCTGAATAATATGGTTATTTCAACAGGAAAAATCTGAATAATTTTTAGTTCCCAGTCACTACGCAAGAATGGATGAATACTGGACAAGAATACAATACTCGTTGGAATTTTTCCAATTGTGGTGGTTCTATTGATGGGAAACATATTCGTATAACGAAACCATTAAACAGTGACTCGTATCATTTCAATTATAAGGAATACTTCAGTATCGTTATGATGGCTATTGTAAATTCTAATCATGAATTAATTTATGTTCATTCTTGAGTTAATGGCAGAGTTTTGGATGGGGGCGTTATTAAGCGAACAACCTTTCATAGAAAACAATAAAAAATAAACAATGATTTGGAGTTGCCAACCATTCAAAATACGACAGAAAATTTGAACTTCGTCAATGTCACAGACGATGCATCTGCTTTGCATCTAGAGAGCAAGGCGAGTTGTCAAAAATGCATTTGGCATATTAGCCGCCAGGTTTAGAATTTTTCACACATGCATAAATTTGAACCCAGATAAAGTTGATTTTATTGTCATGGCGGCATGTACTCTACACAATTTCTTGAAGAAGCAATCAAAATATTACGGGGGTGTTGGCTCCTTGGATCACGAAAATGTTGATGACAATATTGTTTCACCTGGAGAATGGGGTAATGACAGTAATCATTTTGATTCTCTGTAGTTTAATTATACAAGAAATCATACTGAAGGTGCAAAGCAATGTAGAGAAAATTATACAACATATTTCAATACAATTGGCAAAGTACCATGGCAAGATGAAATAATCTATCGGTAACAGTTTATCAATCTTCACATTCCGTATTCGATTATGGTTTTACCAATAAATCTTTAGGTATTTTAAATAAAACATCTGGGGTTCTAAGGTATATTTTATTACATCAGTCATCACTGAAATATCTAAACACTCATATAAAAATAAACATCAATTCCTTAAAAAAAAACAATAACACCAAAAATAATAACTAACCATGGTAACTGAATAATGTCAAAGTTATCAAGTTCAGCAAAAGAATCAAAACAGATTATTATCATTTAGTTTATGGTGCCTATATACTAAAATCAGTGTGTAGATTCCATATCATTGGTTAATACTGAAGAATAAATAGAAGTGAATTTATATTGGTAATAGAATTA
Source organism: Zygogramma bicolorata (assembly GCA_032362365.1). Lineage (NCBI taxonomy): Eukaryota > Metazoa > Arthropoda > Insecta > Coleoptera > Chrysomelidae > Zygogramma > Zygogramma bicolorata. Next base: position 88,681 of record JAVJAQ010000908.1, on the reverse strand, counting down.
GGGAGAGGTTGCAATGTTGAAAATATTTTTCATAGCTGGTTAGTTTTGCCAGATAAAGAAAGTTGATTAGAATAATAATTATCGCCCTGTTGGTAAGAATACGGCGGATGATTTTTAGACATTGGTTCATGCACTTGCCGTGTCGATAGTGACTATGCATTAAGAACGATTGATGAATGTTCATTCAACTTTTTTAAACTCGCATAGTGCACAATATATACGTTGCGTTTCATCGATATACCCAAAACATTTTCAGAATTTGCATATACCAACATATAAGTTCACAGACCATTTTTTTAAAACCTACAGAAGACCCCTCAATCACTTCCAGGAAATTCATTTCCCAGGCAGCCAATAAACGTTCAGTCAGGACCTGTTATTAAGGTGAGCATCCACGATGAAAGTTTATCATGAAATTTTTGTGTCATGAGTTAATACTTTTGTGTTTCACAGTGGAAACTGGAAACACTATAGAATTAGGCGAAATATTGTTGAAAATTTCATAACACAATATTTCACGAGACATTTGTTTCATGGGCAAGTTTCAACTTGTATACGCGATATGCGTCTTGTTTCATGTGAAATATTTGTTTCACATGCTGCACATGAGTTTTGGCGTTCTTCGTGAAACAAAATCGGTATACGCTAGTCGCTAGTGTGTCTACATGAAAAAATAACGTTCTTTGATTACTATTTCAAATTGGAACAATGAGTGAAGTAGAGAACAAAAGTAAGAAAAGAAAAGCTAGTTTCAATTGGTCACGACAAATGACACTAAAATTAATCGTACTTTACGAATCTCATTCCAATTTATGGGATTGCTCTTTAGAATAGTATAAAAATCGTATGGCTAGAAAATTCTCCATTGATGCTATATCGGAAGTTATAGGCATATCGTTCAAGTAAATGATAAAATCCATAGTCTTCGATGCCAATTCCAAAGTATCAATAGAAAGAAGAGAAAAACTAAAAGCTCCAAAATTCATAGGTTTCAGGTTCAGGTTTCCTCTTTGTTTAATCCAATCGCGTACCCAAATTTTGTGAGATTTTATTGTTTGCGAAGCTAATAAGTAATAACAAGCTGCAGCTTTTCTTCTATCTTTTTTTGTAGCCATCACAATGCACAAACATCGAACCAACTAAGTCACCGTGAAAACAGCAATTACTCTACTTCGTCTCTCATGAATTAAAAATTTCAAACAATCGCTAGTGGAGAAATTTTTATCTCCTCGTGAATACGCATCATGAAACAAATGTTTCGTGAAATAAAATTTTCATGACATTTTAGTTTCATCGTGGATGCCCACCTTTAGAAATTTACCAACTAATAAAAGTTTTTGCCCACCCCGCAACGTTTTCAAGCCTACTGGGAAGACACCAACAAATCAGCCGGTGTCAATGCCTACTACATCCCGCAACACATTCCAAAGACAAGCAAACAACAACAATAATCATTTCAAGCCTTCTGGTCCAAGTAAATCCACCTTTCAAGAAATCAATCAAATAGAAGAAAGCGGGCGAATTGTTTAATAAGAAACGGGATAAACATACATGTGTAAAATTTTTGTATTTCACTGTATGTATTATTATTATTTGCAGTGTTTCAGTGAATACGCAACCCTCATTTTTGCCATTGGACAACTCGTAAAGTATATTATCATTGGGTTGGTTATTAATCAAAACTGTACTCGTTTCTTGGACAATTTTATTTTTGGATGAATGTTCTCTCAAAATATCATTGTTCATTTCGTTATATATTGAAAATATATGATAACCCTCAGTAATAACAAATACAAAACATGTTGTTTTAATTCCCATTCGATAGAAATGAAACAAAATATACCAACCAATTTTGAGGAAGAATATAATTGAGAAATTTGATCAGTCAATTCCCTCTTGGTAAAGAAGCTTTTTTGACACCCTCTGATCTGCAGTAATGGTTGCGTACAACAATGCTGATGGTGACACTGAAAGCTTTCACTCATCATTACAGCTTGCTTCAGACTATTCTCATCACGATGTGTGACTGCCATTAGCATGTTAGGTATACAAATATACCAACAACCCTCATTCCAGTAACATACATTCGAATTTGTTGAATTTGTACTTGAGTATAATTCACGTTTTTTTTCCTCCAATACCACCTGATCACCTGACAACCATATCGATACTCGCACAGATCCAAGTCTAAACTTGACTATCAATAACACCAACTCATTTGACTCCACAAATATTCAACTCTTCATAATATTTTCTGGCTTCATTCTGTTGATTCACATCACATCTTGTTGCTTCACTATCAAGATTCATGGAAATAGTATATTTGACCGGGCGGCAGTTAAGGTGAATTCATGCAAGGCATTTCAACTTGAATTCAATTCAACTCAGTAGTTCAAAAAGTTCGACGATCGAAATCGAGTAGAATCATTCATGCATTATATTTAGTTGTGTAACTTAACATAGCAACCCAATTACAGCCGTTTTCCGCAAAAACTTCAAAGATTTATCAGTTGTCAAAATCAGTAGCGCATATCTTCGCTATTCAAGTTAAGGAGTTGTTGAAAGAGTGCCTATTTTGCTGAGATAAAGGACCAAGCACAAATCTAATGGAAAATGGCTTTCGGTGAATCCTGATGACTTTTTGGTATGATGAACTTTTCAATGTCTCTCCACAGGCACACGAAAAATAATTGTTCTAAATTGTTCTAAAATTGTTCGTTCCGTTAACTAGCTGACGAACGTCAACTCTCAGAAGTCGAAACTTGTGCGAGCAATGGATCAACGAGGCCTTACCTTTTAACGTGCGATTACCCAGCACGGTGGCCCGGCGAGGATTCGAACCCCAGCCTTCCGCTTGATAGGCAGATATGCTAACCACTACACTACCGAGACCAAATGGACAGTTTTTTGAGAAAACTGAAATAATGATTTTCATAACATCAGGAATACAATAGAAATTTAATGAACGGATATGGTTACATAAAAGATGATTCAATTGACATACCATGTGACACATATTCATGGTATAGCCCCCTTTTCTAGTTTGTTTCTCTGTCTACATCTCTGGGAACATTGAATATGCTCACTAAAAGGCACTTTTTGACATATTAAAAAAAATCCATTTCGGGTTTTGCCGAAAATGACATCAATTTTTTATTTTCGAATGAGACACCCATGATCGGTTAGGGATGATCATGAGGATTCCAACGATACCAGGTTTGAAGCTTTTATCTCTGATGACTACGGAGATATTACCATTTATTTTATCCATAAGCTCAATGAGTCGGAAAGAGTTGGATTGACCCTCCATAAAGAGTTAGGAGAAAAAGCGGTATACCATGAGTCTGTGTAACACGGTAAAGGGGCTGATACATGGAAAATGATGAAAATAAAAAAAAAATGGTATATTGATGAGATCACAAGTTACACTTTATGAACCGAAAAATTTGTAGAAGAAGAACATTGCTGAGACGTACTTTTCAACGTCCTGATCGAATATCTCGATGGACACAACGGAAAATAATAGCGGCCTTCGAGAAAAACGACTCAAAGTCGGCAAAATAGCATGTGAGAAAATGTAAACTTGAACCTGACACAAATAAGCAATGTTTCATTATTCTCATTTTTTCAATAATGCCATCCTTTCTTCACGGAATAATATAATTAACAGAATCCTACATTAATTTTAAATCATATAATTGAACCAATCATTCCATAATCGCATTCCTATATTGACACATAGTTTCATATACTTCATCTGCTACTGAACTAATATTCCAACCGTTATCAATCAAAATCAAAACATTGTTTCATATGCAACAATATTTTCCATATAAAACGAATGGCAATATTAGATGGGGAGAAGAAATATTGCTATTCAACAGAGGAAAGAATCACGACTACCAGATATTTCCATGGACAACTTCCAAAGACTGTTCCTAAATTTCAATAGGGCAGTAATGGAAGAGATAACTGCTTTGAAAAACGTTCCTCAAGCTGAATATTTTGAAACAAACTCCAAGCGAAACGTGCGTGTAGTATGTAACGCGGTAATACTTCTGTCGCTATGAGCCTTTTCTAAAAAAAATTTGTTGAACTTACATAATTCGGTCTCTTGTACAAAAAATCCTTACAACATTTTCGGCGGTCTCCTCTAGAATCATCATCTCAGGACTTGTTCTACCAGTCAGTGTTTACTGAGACACAAAATATCAGTTTTATACTCGTTACGAAACATAAGTAGTAGATCGACCTCGTTCGATAAGATTCTAATCATTTTATATCCACGCAGTTCCTCATTACATCTAGTATGGTTTTCGTCAGAAGATGCTTTATTGATAGGTCAATTGTTTTTTGAGATGTTTTCTATATATCGTCACCTTGGAGGACGAGTACTTCTCCGAAAAATTGCAACTACATTATTCACATAATTTTCTGTGGTTTCGGAAATTCTTTCAAATGATCTGGTGTCATTTCTGGTTTTGAGTCTGATTACTCGTTCTGTACTTATCATTTTCCCGGTCGTCTGTACTGTTGATATAATCACAGGGCCATCTTCGATCCTGGTAGTTCTACCTGGCTTCGAACAAGACGTATCATCCTTAGAATTTAGCAAGATTATATTTTCATCTGAGAACCGGGTTATTAGATCATTGTTCGAAACTGTTATGATTGTTTCTTTGTCAGTTATAGTTGTGACTAGCTTGTTCCTAAGTCTCTGTGGATAATTCAACCACACCTTCTAAGTTAATAAGATCTGAGTTAGGACTACTGACACTATCGTGGAATTCATACTACCACTTAACAATTTTTTTTCGTGAAAAGAATGTTTCAAATTCGTTAACATGCTGACAAATGTATTTTAGGATCTCAGAAAAATCAGTATCAGTATATTTTGAATGTATATTCTCTCATTTCACTTTGGTTTCGAAACTTTTATAGTTATAGGAGTTTCCAAAATTCATATATAGATAGACTAGTCTAATAATAAGAAAATTACTTTTCACACTCCTTGAATCGTGCCATTATATTCTGAAGGATTTTATAAATATTCCTTTCCCTACAAATTTACTTTTTTTGTTTCGATACGTGTTTGTTTATTCAACGAAATATTAATAGGAAATTTTCTCACGTTATCATTAATTCCGTCGTTTGTATGAATTTTGTTCGCTTTAATTAGTAACTCTGGAAAAATTTGTGGTAACTATAGTAAACAGGAGTTTTCACCTCTCAAGCCAGTCTGGGATGGCTACACAGAAGGTTGAACGTAGTCTCCCACTTTGCCAGCTACCTGTTGAGTATACTCATATATTTCTCATTGGAAGAGGGCGCGAAGTTTGCTACTTCAGCCTTTTTGTCGTCGATGGTGTTGTTACTATTATCTTTATCTTTGAAAAAACCTCGGATTGAAATACTTATTGACGCTTTTTCAAAATATATTTTTTTGTTAATGACATCTCATAGATAACTCTATGACAACTAAATAAATGATATACAGAGGAAAAAAGAAAAATAACAGATATAAAAACAGTTTCAACATTCTCCCCCCCGCAAAATTATGAAATTCCATACCGATTTGGTGGTTTCACCACACGTCCTCGTCTAGTCTTGAATTCTTCTCTCTTGTCTTCAATGTCTATTTCTTGTCCAATACCTTGGTTTTCTTCTTCCTTTCGCTCTGAGTCGTTTTCTTCTTCTACGCTTTCATCACACAATTTGTACCATCATTTTCAGGTTTTTCCAGTATGCCTCCAGAAGATTTTATCGTACTCTCAATTTCCATCGGATACAATCGTTGGAAAGGTCGTATGAGCTCGCCCAATCTTGTTTTCACTTTGGCCACTCTTGAAACTCCATCTCTTCCTGGATACATCTCTATTATTCTACCCATTTTCCAATTGGTTCGTTTAACATTATCTTCACCGATTAGTACAACGTCTCCAACCATCAGCTCACGTGGCTTTCTATGACCACAGTTGACAAGTTCTGCAAAATATTCCTTTTTGAACCTCGTTCTCAGTCCATCTCGAAGATCCTGTATATATCTCTGTCTTTTGATTAGGCTGGTTCTGTCTATTTCATCCAATTCTGGTATTTCACTGCTGATGAAATCACTGATGAACATTGAGGGGGTCAAAGGGCGTAGATATTTTTCATCGTCAGAAGAATACGTGAGGGGTCTACTGTTTATAACCGCTTCACAGTCGCAAAGCAGAGTTAGTAGTTCTTCGTAGCTGATTGATGATCTCCCTAAATTCCTCCTCAAGAGATTTTTAACAATTCGAACCATGCGTTCCCACCATCCTCCCCACCAGGCAGCGGTAGGTGCATTAAAAATCCACTTTATTTTATGAATGGAGGAATACTCGAATACACGGTCCCAATCAATTTTCTTCATTGCATTGAAAGCACCAATAAAATTACTACCGTTGTCTGAGTAAATGGTAGCAACTCTTCCACGTCGTGCTGAGAATATCCGCAGAGCTGATAAAAATGCTTCAGTTGAAAGATAATTCACTAGTTCTAAGTGAATAGCTCTATAAACTGCACAAGTAAATAAAACAATCCAAGCCTTTGACTTATCTTTGAGATAAAGAGGTCCAGCTAAGTCTATTCCTACTACATTAAAAGCTGCTCCACATGTTATTCTTTCTATAGGTAGAGGTGCGAAAGGCGTATCTATAGGTTTACTGTCATACCTCTTACATACAGAGCATTTCGAAATCAACTGCCTCGCAGTTTTTCTTCCTTTCAAAATCCAGAATTTTTCTCTGAGAATAGCTAACAGTGTTTGGACTCCTGTGTGACAATTCATTATATGGTATTCCTCTATAAGCCTACTTACTATTACATTTTTGCTAGGAAGTAAAATTGGATACTTGAAATTGTCTTCAAAGTCTCCTAAAACCAGTCTTGTCTTTATCCTCCGTCTGCTAAAACCAGTCTTGTCTTTATCCTCCACAGTCTCTTCTCGTCTTGGAATATATCAATATTTAAATTAACCTCTTTTCCAAAGGCTTCCTCTTGAATCATCCTCAGTAATCTAATTTCTGCCTCTTCGATTTCTTCGCAAGTTATTTCACCAGATTTCTTTGAAAGTTCTCTTCTACAATTGAATACAAATCTCAACATCCATGCAATCATCCTTAAAATTTTAGTATATTTCGAAAAGTATTGAAAATTTACAGTTGTCAAGTTTGTTTTGGATACGAGGGTATGCGTAGACTTCATCCTTTCTGCATTCACATCCTCCTCTGGACAAATAATTTCGTTACTCGGCCATTCTTCAGAATCCTTTGTCAACCATGTCGAACCAAACCACCACTTACATTCCAGCAACGTTCTGGCATTACATCCTCTTGAGGCAAGGTCTGCCGGATTTAGTTTTCCTGGAACATGATACCAGTCATGAATATTTGTATTAAGTCGTATTTCCTTTACCCTGTTTTCTACAAATGTTTTCCATTGTCCTTTCGTTCGTATCCAAGTCAACGCCACCATTGAATCACTCCAAAAATAAGTTTTGATAGCACTCAACTCTTTTATTCTTCTCAGAGTTACATACAATTTTACACCCAATAATGCAGCTAACAGCTCGAGCCTAGGTAAAGTGATATTTTTTGGAGCTAGTCTGGATTTAGCAAGAATCAAACTCACTGATATTGTTCCCCTAACAGAACTTCTTATGAATATACAACTTGCATAAGCAGATTCACAATCATCGCAAAATACGTGAATGGTTGTGTCTGAAGCATCCTCTAAGTTTGCATGATTAAAAAGAGTTCTTGGGATTTTACAGTAAGACAATAAATCCATTTGTTCAATCCAGTATTGAAATTTTTTGGAAATTCAGTGGGCAATTCCTGATCCCAGCCAATTCCCAATTGCCAAGTTTCTTGTAATAATAATTTGGGAATCAGTAAAACTGGGCACAAAAAACCAATGACATCAAAAATTTTTTGAGCAACTGATAACAAACTCCGCTTTGTTGAAACGACATCTGAATTTTCAATAGCATGGATGTCACAAAATAATGTATCTTCCTGTACATTCCAAAGTAAGCCTAGCCACCAACCAACCACGTTCAGTTGGCCAGTAGTGACAAATTTTCCTGAATTATGTATCCATCCTCGTAAGTTGAAATTCGCAGATGACATGATATATGTGGATTCTTCAATGAATTTTGCGCATTCCGACTCATTTCTCAAACTTGAAACGCAATTATCAACGTAGAAAGAATTTTTCAATTTTTCAGTGGTTTCTTTATATGGTGTAGTGACATTATCCAGATGATAACCGATTGTAGCCGACAAAATAAATGGACTAGATTTTACACCAAATACGACTCTGCAATGTCGAAATATTTTAATTTCGCGTTGTGAGTAATTTTTCCACCATAAAAACCGTAAATAATCCCTATCCTTCTTTGAAACACTAATCTGTAGGAACGCCTTTTCAATATCGGAAGTTATACCTAACGCCTTTTCAATATCGGAAGTTATACCTATGGCGTTGATTCGAAAATTTATTAACAGTGATGGAATTAATTCAAGAAGATTAGGGCCTTTTTCTGAACAGTTATTCACAGAATTTCCATTTTTATCCCTAGCTGATGCGTCGAAAACTGGGCGAATTTTAGTTGTTAAACTAGATTCTTTAATAACTGCGTGATGTGGCAAGTAATGTATAAAATCGTGATTATCCGCCACATCGTCAGTGATTTCTTCAATAATTCCTAGTTTCTCCCATTCACAAAATACCTCAGAATAATCATCGAATTTTTTCAAATTTATCAATTTTTTCGTATTAGACTCCAATCTACTGAAAGCTACTTCTTTATTATTCAAAATTTTTAAATGATCTTCCTTCCAAGGTAATCTAATTTCATATCTCTTTTCTTCATTAACTTTTACAGTATCATAAAAATATTTCAGTGCCTGCTCTTCAAGAATATCGTTTGTTTCAACTGGTGCTGAATCTCTAATTCCTAATAATTCTAATTCCCATAAATTTGTTATTGATAAGTCTGAAAACCCAGAAAATATGACTTTATTACGATTACACGAGTCGTACTTCCCTATGAGCGTCCAACCCAAAGTTGTTTCAACAGCTACAAGACTACCACCAAGACAATGTCTCTCACCAGTCAATAAGTGACCAAAAATATCTTCCCCTAATAATAGTTCTATTTCATATGGAACATTTTTTATATCTGTATCATTAATTCGTATATTCATCTTTTTCAAGCAGTCTATGAAGGATAAATCGTTAATACGAGGGAGATAATTGCAAATTCTGTCTTGATTCAACATATTCAGTCTTATTTCATTAGTATTATCAATATTTTTAATCATAACTTCGAATAACTTATGAATTTGTGGTTGAGATTGAGCTCCACCAAAAACACCCTGTACAATAGTTTCATCATGAATTTTTCTTAGCTTCATATCTTCCGCAGTTCTAGACAAAATATAAGATCTTTGAGAACCCGAATCCAATAATGCTCGTACTGTTCTTTCTTTTCCCTCAGATCTAATTTTCACAATGACTGTTTGTAATAATATTGTAGTAGATAGGCTACTGGTCAAACTATTCTCAACTCCTTTACTTTCTTCATCTTTTTTACACTTTTTCATTTCTATATCAGGACACATCAAAGGATACTGTTTCTTTGAACACACTATACATTTTATAAATGCTCTGCAATTTTTTGAATTATGATTTCGTTTGAGACAAATAAAACAAACTTTGTTGTCTTTCAAAATTGTTTTCCTTTCATCCAAAGAAAGTTTATGAGCTTTGAGACAATCTTGACTCAAATGTGATTTTTCGCAAAAAAGACAACATGACATTTTCTTACCAACATTTCCTGCATGTTTCGAACTTGCCGAGTATAATGCTGCCGCTGTGTATAATTCGCTGTCGCCTCTATCGTTTCGTGTCTGTGTAATCCATTTCTTCTTAATGTTTTCCTTGCAGAAACTAGATTTTGCCAAACTTATTCGTTTTTCCGCTTCTACTTCGCTTCTTAGGAAATCTAATAAAAATGACGAATTATCAGAACCAGAATCAATTTTACTAGCATTTCCTATTTCTATTTGATGAGAAACACTTTTGTTTTTATTTGTACTGCGATGTCTTTCCCACGCTATCATTGTATCATTTGGTAATGCAGATTCTACCAAACGAAACAACATTGCCGCATATTTTTCCTTTGTTACCCCTAAAGTTTCCAATGCCCTCAGTTGTGTTTCTAATTTATCATAGAGATTGGAAAGTGACATACCTGTATTATCCATTGCTTGTTTAAGTACCAAACCTAATAATTCTCTCACATATACCTCGATAAGGAATTCATCTTTTGCAAATCTAGTCTTCAACTGGTCAATAGCCAACGTGTAATTTGCTGCTGATGGAGGAAAACTTTCTACCAGTTCTCTCGCTGCTGAATCCACCTCTGTCGCCTGCAATAGGTACTGGAATTTATCTTCAGGTTCGATTTCTTTATCGTCGTGGATTTTCCGGAACTGTCCCCAGAATCCGATCCAGTTTTTGACATTCCCGTCAAACTTCTTCAATTCAATTTTTGGTAAATGGAAAGTTCTCTTGTTTCTCTCATTATTTTTCCATTCTCGGGAACTCGCTTGGTCTTCTTCAGATGATGTCTTGAATAAAACTTCGCACCTGGATCTTTGTCTGATGAGCTCTTCCCGATAAATTTCTATTGTGGTGAATTCTTCTTCTATATCAGCTTCCTCGGCATCGCTGGATAGTAGCATATCTCTGATGTTTTCATCCGCTGAGAATAAACGATTACCCTTGTCTTCCAATTGCCTCAAAAGGGATAACATGTCGTCTTTGGTTCTGTCTTTCTCGCTGAGTTTCTTGTCAATTGCCTCAGACGTTCTCTGATTATTTCTCGTTCCTTTCTATATTTTTCCATCGTCACGGTCGCCAAATGTTGTAACTTTTATCTTTATCTCTGAAAAAACCTCGGATTGAAATACTTATTGACGCTTTTTCAAAATATATTTTTTTGTTAATGACATCTCATAGATAACTCTATGACAACTAAATAAATGATATACAGAGGGAAAAAGAAAAATAACAGATACAAAAACAGTTTCAACAGATGGTGCAGGATTGAGATTTGAACAAGAAAACCAACAACTTTTGAGTTGAATTGTTAGAAGTTTCCGGGCTTCTCAGCCGTGGTCCGCAGGTTTTTGGGACTGACGTTTGTCTGCATCTGCGGCAGACATTTCTAGAGGCGATGCGGCAATGGCCGAAGTATTCTTCCCTGCTGCGAGGCTTCGATTTGATGTGGTTCAGATAGCGTCTCACTATTCATCGGACCTAGAATCGGACTGTCCATTAACTCAAATTAATTTTCTGAGACCGTTTTTTCTTTTATCGGGAGGATCCGTGTATTTTGAACAGCTGACATTCATGTTCGGTGGATGTTTAGGCTCTCTTCTTTGCGGTTGACATTGTTCTTATGCTTGTGAATTTCTATGGCCTCCCTATAGAGCCTGGGGAAATAGCTCATCGTTTTGTTCAACACTTGCGTTCCGTCAATATCATGACCTTCCAACAGAGTGTGATTTTTGTGATTGGCCATATCGACAGCTTCTTTTGTGCTTGGTTAACCGCGTTTTTATGCTCCTTTTCTGACGAGACGTCAGGCCCAAAAACCTGCGGACCACGGCTGAGAAGCCCGGAAACTTCTAACAATCCATCAGTTGCCGGCCGTGGAAGACTGCAATCTTTGATAAAACTTTTGTGTTGTTGGATGGGACCAACCATACGCTTACGATAGGCCAATAATCCCAAAACCGATTTTCAAGTATGCTCATCCAGTTAATTGAAAACTAGTTTTCAGACTTTATCACCGAAAACATACAACGGAATTTATGTAGACAATCCTGTCCTTGCACTTGTCGTTTACAAGTGAATGGCATTCGTGGTTGTTGTTTTCTGACAGCTATTAGCCCATCAACCAATTGTGTAGATTTCCGAAACTGACCTGGACATTTCGTAATTTGTTGAAAACTTTGTATTCACTTCATATTATATCTTTTGATTTTGATTCACTAATTATTAATTCCGAAAAAAATGAATTTATCGGGGAATAATTCAAAATGCTTGAAAAATGGTTTCAAATGGTTTTTCCATTAACCAGCTGATGTACCTTCATGATCGTCAACCTTCAAAAGTCAAAACTTGTGGACGCAATGATAACTAGGCCTTATTTTTCAACGTGTGATTCCGTGGCACAAAATCGAACCTCAGTCTTCAGCTTGACAGACGGACGTGCTTACTTACCACTATACTTTTTCTTCTACCACTGACACTATTAAAATTTCCAAAACCAAGTACGATACAAACTGGAATTATTGCATTATTTCGAATTTGAAAAAATAGATGGGAGGGGGAAATAGATTTTTATATCGTATCAGTAGTTGAATTTTTGGAAGGCAATGTACATACAATACCATTCCCATTCTTTGTTTCCTACCTATATTGGGGGGGGGGGGGGGACGGAACCCGAAGCCCGGAGAGGGGAAAAGAGGGGGGCGGGGAGACTAGGGCGGAGAGGGGGAGAAAAGGGAGGGAGAGGGGGGGAGAAGAGGAGAGAAAAAAATTGAGAGAGGAGTGGAAGTTTATTAGAGAAGGGGAGGGGGTTAGGAGAGGAAGGGGAGGGGTTTGTTATCGCTAAGGGAAGAGGAGTGGAGAAGAAAAGAAATGTAAGAGAGTTGGGCCGAGAGGAAAGATAGAGGATAGGATGTGTTGTATTGTATTGTGATAAGAGTAAAAAAGGAGTTTAGTGTTGTTTGGTGTTTTAATCGACAAACCCAGGATAGGGATGAAGATATCTTGTTGGTGTAAACGAGTTCTGAGATTTCATATGTGTGACCAGACACATGACGAACGTTTGATGGAAACAATGGTTTCGATATATTTTTGATATATGACTTTGTTTGAAATCGAAATTCACGTTTTATATAACGTACAGAGATTGATTATATCATAGTATACTAGTTATACGAAAAAATACGAAATTGTTCCAGTACAGAAAAGGAAGATGATGACCGAACTATTCTAACAATTCACTCTTTCCTCAGACTATTGAATCAGATGGACTTCGAAAACAAGGTCGCTAGGTTTCATTGAGAGTTTGACAATTAATTATAAATAATTTGATGAGTGATGAGGCCATCTCAATATTTTACAAGATTCTTTTTTTTATGCCATTTTGAGCCAATTTGGGACAGGAGTATGATTTCGATAATAACGATTCATTTCATTTCCCAATGAAAAAATACATGCTAAAAGAAGGAAAAATTAAGACCTTACGGAAATATTTTTGTGGCAACAAATATTCTGAACACTAAATTAGAATGTTGAACTTCATTCCTAAGTGAATAGATACAAATTCACAAATGTAGAATGGAGAAATATCCAAAAAATCTATTTATGTATATACATCCGCTGTAAGCTTTTTTTGAATAGGTTTATACCGGGTGACCAAGAACCACTTTACTCCCATATATCTTCGTTGTTACTTTGTATAGATGTTCCAAACTCAGTACTTCGATTTGATGTCCTGTGTGTTCAATTTAGCAAGTATAAAATCATACATGTCACTTCCGGTTTGGCCGGAAGTACATCCATTTTTCAAATATCGAATTTCAATAGGAAAATTCCGTTACTGGAAGAGATAGAAAAGTAATCGAAAAATAACTTTTTTAAACAAAGAATTGCCTCCCATTTGAGGCACTAAAAATGATCTGTTCATATTCATACCCCTGAAAATTCACCGCCACCCCAATTCTTTCAAATGGCACCAAACATTTTTTTCGCAGGAATACCTATAATCGCTACATCATTGTTCATCTGGCGACAATTTTGAACATTTATTGCTCGCTTATTGTTTTTTTTTGAAGACGGTATTGGTTGTAGTTGCACTTTTCGTTTGTAAAAAAATGGCTTCCGTAAAACGCCTTATGAAAATTGTTTATGTTGATATCACTTATGATTCACTCGACATATTTTTTCACTTTTTTGTAAAGATCAATTATTATCCTAATACCAAACTGATATTATTCGCACTCGACGCGCGTTTCGCTACAAGGTTAGCATCATCAGGAGAAGAAAACTGATACTGGCACAGCATTCGTTTTTTTCTCCTGGAGATGCTAATCTTGTAGCAAAACGCGCGTCGAGTGCAAATAATATCGGGTTCATGTTAGGATGATTGATCTTTTAAAAAAAGTCAAAAAATTTTTTGAGTGAATCGTAAGGGATACTAACAAGTACAATTTTCATAAGGCGTCTTCTGAAAACTACCAAACAATACCGACTTTAAAACAACAATGAGCGAGATGAACAATGATGTAACGATTATATTTCTGAGAAAAATAATGGTTGGGGTCATTTGAAAAAAAAATGGGGATGGGGAAAAATTTTTAGGGGTATAGACATGATCAGAAGTGAGTTATCCGGAAGGCAATGTGTTATTCGAAAAATTATTTTCCGATTACTTTTGTAACTTTTCCAGTAACAGAGATATCGCTTGTTCAGAAAACTCTGGGACACCTTGTATATTGCAGCCACTTTGCTGGCATGAGTCCTACTGAAACTTGTTGAGTTAGAAATCTTCCCTTTCTTCTTTGACAGGTTCTCATATTCGGTAGATGGGCGGTCTTCTTGGAAAGAACTTTGAAAGAACTCGGAACTTGTCCTTATTTTCGACGGAAGGTTCATTAATCAATTTGTCTAACTGATCGGAGTTTTCATTATATTGGTATTGGGATATATTTTAATCACAAACATCAATTTTGCTCAGTTTTGGAGAATAGATTTTCCCAGGAAGTCCTGGATAACAGTAAAAAGGTATCAAGATTTCAAGAATTTTGTAAGTGGGAGGAGGGCGAGAGACCGGGGAGGAGACGAGGACAGATGGGCCCAAGAGGAGGGGGGAGAGAGGGGGAGAGGGTGGTAAGGTAGGGAGTAGAGAGGCGTGGGTCGGGGGTCGAGAGTGGTAGATTCTGAGAAGTGAGATTAGGCCTGTCCTGGCCACTTGCTTTGTCAATCCACCTCGAGATGGCCATATACGTCATGTTAGATTGGAGAGATGAGCATGGAATAGAGGTGGTGATTTTCAGCCTTTGGCGTCATGCATTGGATTGTAGATATGTGGTTCCATATTGAATTCTTCTACGCAAAGGCTCCCGGATAAAAATTCCGAAAATGTGAGTAATGAGAAGCCTCAAGAATTTGCATTTATCTGGTTTTAATGGGGGCGGCGGCCGGCCGCCGGGGGGGTTTTCATCCCGAAGGATGGTCATGAATACTCATGATGTATTTGTTCATGCTGATTCATTGATTTCTATTTGGTGGAAAACTGCTTTTCAAATCTAACTTTGTGATACAAGTACAGCTATATGACTAATCTAGAATGTCTGAAATGTCAGGAAGAGGGTATTCATCATTTACAATGATCTCATTTAATTTTCGATAATCGAAAGAATGTAGGCTTTCACGGCCGGTGGTAATACATCTCTGTTTTTTTGGGGGGCCGGGGGGCCAAAAACGGGGGGAACCACCAGAGGGGGGACTTGAGGGCCGTGTGGTGGATTTTGGGGGGGGGTGGGGCGGGGGGGATTGTGATTATTCCCCGACCCGACAGAGGTATTCGGTATCCGACTACCTGATCTTTAGCCTGAGATGATGTTTGTATCGGAGATGACTTCCGATCGGAAGTCAAAATTCCACCACACGGCCCTCAAGCCCGAAAAACCAGAGATATTTCGATAATCGATTACTATTCTCCACTTTTGTTTGCCAGCTTGGTTGTTGATATAACTATTTTGTTGGCATCTCACATTAGGTTGTTGTCTGTTATTGAAAATTGCGATTGGAGATGATATGTTCTTTGGAAACTGACTGAGGTTCCTGAAATGTTTGTCTAGGTGGTATATATTTATCGTACTTCAATAGTATTGGATCGTTAAGAGTTGGGTTGATGTACTTTTGTTGGATTTCCATTGGGTTGTCGAGAAACTAAATTGCAATTCTCGTACTATTCTTCCAACTACGGTGGGTATATCTTGTGAATCACTTGTTCTTATGATTTCTCCTAGCTTTGGTTTAAATCCTAGTATTTGAACTCATGGAATCGATTAGCTCCGTTTGTGCTTTTTGTTTATGGAAGAGTTGAAGCTTATTAATTTGTGGCTGGATTTTATTCAGCGACGTGAGTTTGAACAGATGTCAATGCTTTTTTGTTTTTCATTTGTTTCGTTCATTGCAAGTCTTGGATTGAAGAGTTTGGATCACGCGTATCACCAGAATGCGTTTCAAACAGATCTTCAATTTCTATCCAAGTTTCTGAATTTCGGGAGTTCACTGTTTCAGCCGCTTTTTCTCTCGATTTGTTCCTAAAGTGCAAAGTTACAAATGTTTTCAGATCTACATCTGCCCTTCGATGTGCTAATGAGCACGCTCTTAGAACAGTTGATAAAAATATTGGGTTCCGTCATATTCAGGTACAATGGAGAAAATTTCTACTTCTGTCATTGTTCAAATTTCATTCGTTCACTAAAATAGCTTGAGTTAATAGATGTTATTCACTTTCTCTCGAATAATCAGTATTAAAATAATTTGAATTGAGAGTTATGATTGAGTTGGTAGAGTTATTTAGTTTTTTGCCAATAATCGGTATTATTTGAATTGGTGAATGCTATCTGCTTCAAATAAGCGGAGTAATTTGATTTTCTTGGAAGTATACGTTCACAGAATGGCATATATGCTTCGAATGAGTTCTGGAATGTATAGATGTTTCAAAACCAATGAAATGGAGGTGGCATGGGAATTGTTTGGTATAATTGATACACACGAATTTGATAGTCCGGGTTTAAAATATGAATTTCTAGTCTGTAAACCAGGAGGTCAGTTCTGATTTTCTGAGAACCGTCAGAAAACCCGTTTTATTGGGAAAGATTTGGTTGGCTGGGTGTAGAAGATGAAGTCTTACTCTGTTAGCCACCAGCCCAGTTATTCTTTCTTGAGAATCGTCAGAGAGACCGTCTTCTTGAGAATTGGTGTCGTTGTTGTGGTTCTGGGTATACGAAGATGAAATCCTAGCTGTGTAAACCGGGGCTATCAGAGAGGCCATCTTCGTAGAGGTTGTTGATTCTTCTTGACATTGAAGGCTTGGTAACCACCGTCCTGAGTTTTCAGTGATGTTGAGTCATTCCTACTGACTGCGCCAATTTGTTGTATCGTAGCCTTCGCAAGTGTATGCTGGAAACAATCATAAATGTTGCAAGGAAAGTGTATTTTTTCTCAATTCTCATTTCTTTTTAATTCTATACTGGGTTCGCCAGGAATCTAGTGGTTCACTTTGCTTGTGCACTTTAGCTTTTTCTTTTGGAAACCGTGAAATATATTTATATTATTATATTTCATTATCGACTAGTTTCGCCATAATCCACTTGAGTGACACCCTACCAGAATCGGTCACTTATACAAACGTGGATATCGACCAGAATGACATTGATCTAGATTCGGGTAATTAAATAGGTTCGTCTCTGCTGATGGAGCCACCTTCAGTAAAGGAAAT
The DNA here is from genome assembly GCA_032362365.1 of Zygogramma bicolorata. Classification (NCBI taxonomy): domain Eukaryota; kingdom Metazoa; phylum Arthropoda; class Insecta; order Coleoptera; family Chrysomelidae; genus Zygogramma; species Zygogramma bicolorata. The sequence goes on along the minus strand of JAVJAQ010000908.1, from coordinate 71,055 downwards.
GAATATGCGATTTTAAATAAGTCGCACTAGCTTCAACTTGTTGATACAATAGGCCTTAATGGTACAATAGGGCCATTTTAGAGGGATATATAACTTATATTTTGATGGATACATTCTGTCGAATATTCTTCTGACTCATTTTTACTCAATGGGAGTTTTGTCGAGGATGCCTGTTGTAGATCTCTTGAGTTATGTTAGAGACAGGTTCATCTCGAGTAGGTACTCAAAGATCTTGAGACCGACCTACTCTCAACGTACCCATACAGCACCCGATATCCTATGGACGTCCAATTCATGTCCAATTCATATCGGAATAGCCTTGGACCAATTTTGGATATCCATAGGATATCCAAATTTTGGATATCCAAAGTATTCCCAGTAAAAAATATCCATACGATGTACAAAATGGATATCCTTTCGGATATCCACGATGGATATCCATGAGGGATATCTTATGGACATCCATTTCGTACATTTATTGTATAAATAATTAAAGTTTCTTCCGCAGTGGCACCCTACGAATTGGCAACGTGATTGGGCCATTAACATGGACATTCCAGCAAGAAAGTTGATATATTTAACTTTTTATCCTTTTAAATAATATTTGAATATAGCGTCACCTCAGAAGACGTAACGCGCGACACGAAATGCAAAAGCTGCATTGTGAACTCATCTTGACTCGGTTTCCTAACGTGCAACCATCTATGGCGTCTGTCAAATGTCGTAATTTTGAGAGTCGTTGAGTGTTGGGTCGGTTTGAAAAAATTATGTTGAACTGAGTTGAAGCGTTGTGGTGTGCATTGCGCAATAATTGTGTTTATAAAGAAACGAAAACTAGTGGTGTGTTAGTTAATAATTGTAAACTGTGATCATTAGCATTTACCGTGAACGTGAACTTTTGGAAGGAAGCAAGTGAATTGTCGAGTACTATATTCATATGTTATTCAAATTGAGAACTATTTAAATTCATCAATAACTTTTCTGTTGAGGAACTCTTGGCAAAGTATTTTTTAAATTTAAACTATATCAAGTATTTTGTTTGAAAAGTAATGAAAAAAAAATTAAAAAATTCTTATCAACAACATAAGTTTTTTAATCGTTCGTCTACCACTCTATAGTTTATCTTAGCTTGTCTAAATTTTTTAAATACAGCGAAACCAATCTAGCAGAACATTTTAAATTGCACATACGGTCACGTTGAGTGCCTTATCACAGGATATATTACTGACTATAATCCGTTGTCCAAGAAATGTGCAGCACTTTTTTACGTCTCAAGCAGGGTTGGTTTCTCTGTAACAGATTGCACAAATAATTATGTAGAATTATGAACTATATCTTATGGACGTTCTTGATCTCATGGATGTCCATGAAGTATATCTTGTAGATATCCATGACGGATATCTTATGGGAATCCATGAAGGAAATCTTATGGATGTCCATAATGGATATCTCATGGATGTCCATGAAGGATATTTTATGGACGTACAGGTTGGTGGCCTAAGAATGTCCAATGGACGTCCATTGAATATTCTTTGGAGAAAAACTGTACGTCCATCGGATGTCCAAAATATCCTCAATAGATAACCATTAGATATCCACTGGATGTCCATGTGTTATGTGGGTAGAGAGGCCAATCGTTTTCGCTTCAAACCTGTTTGGGAATGATAAATGTCGTTTTTCATTTTTGTTTCATTCTGTTCGGTTGTAGGCAAACGTCACATAGGGAAAGTAGAGGAATGTTCTCGATGTTTCTTTGAATTCATTCTTCCAATTCATTGAAATGAAATAGTCAATGTAATTTTCTCTTTTATGATATTGTAGTTTCGTATCGGGGCAAATAAACCAATTTGCATCAAAATTATTCAAAATAGATAATTTCAATACCTATTTGAAAAATTCTACAACAACTCGGTTTCACGCACAAAAAAAATTAATGAAAATTCAGATCAACCTGGCACACAGACTAAACTTATCAGTTGAAACCGAAACGAACCAATTCATAACAAATAAGCAATTTTGGTGGATTTCATAATGTGATGGATTGTGGAGTCGATGCAAGTCTGGTGATAAAAACGGTTGGTTTTGTTTCGGAGTCATATCGTGAGACTGAACTCGAGAACGTCACTCTACGAAATGAATCTTTTGAAGCGCTTCTTGACCGTGTGCAGCGGGTTTGTGGATTCTGCTGTGAAGGGGCTCCAACGGTTGATTAACCTGAAGGGTGAGTGAACGAAAACAATCGATGGATGAAAGACCTTTATTAATGAAGAGAATTGTTTTACTGCTACTTTTTTGTGAAATTTCTTCTTGAGCTGTTGTTGATGGCGGAGAATTGAGCCGTTTTCTGTCGTACTTCTGTGTACCTACTTTATCACTTTTGAATCGAAGTTGCAGTTTCCTGTACGATTCTCACTTACAATGGTTGCAAAAAACGTGTTTCGCTATACAATAGCTTCCTCAAGCATGATAGATACATTAATATCCTATAATTGCAGATATTTCACTTATCCAACATGATATTGAACGTTTGGAAAGTTACTGTGTCAAGAACTTCCTATTTGTTAATCTCAAAAAGTGTTTCAAAATAACTTTCACTCGGAATAAAAACATTATCGAATCTTAGTATATTCTGTGACCAAAAAGTCAGTGCCGTTTCTGAAATTAAAGACTTGGGTGTCATTTTTGACAATAAAATGCTATTTGATAAACACATAATTCACATCTCCAATGAAGCAAATAGAATATTAGGCTTCGTTTTACAGACATGTTTTGAATTCAAGAATATACTCACTATTCGTACTCTATATATGGCCTATATTAACAGTATTCTCAGTTTCGCTCCAGTTATATGGAACCCTAACTACCTAATTTATATCAACATGCTGGAACGTATTCAGAATGAATTTGTTAATTATATTATAAACAAAAAAATGCGTTCTGGCTCAGTCATTAGTTCTTCTGAGGTTAAACAAATGCTCAATCTCATTTCCCTAGAAAATAGACGTCACATGGCCGATTTAAGATTCATCCATAAACTATGCAATAATCAAATTGACTCTGTTTCAATCTTGCACTCCTTGACTTACAATATACCTACACATCACACTCGAGCTTATTCTTAGTTTTTCACCGATGCTTCTCACACTAACCATTTTCTGAATTCTCCTCTCCACAGATGCGCTAAGACATACAACTCCATGAGCAACTTAGTACATATCGATATTTTTTCTCACTCGTTGAACTCCTTTAATGGTGCTCTGAAAAGATATTTCATGAAAGAAAATATCCATTAATTATCACATAATTATATTCTCTTTCCGCTCACGTCTTTAACACAAGCATACATTGTATCTATTTTAGTATTAGTTGATACTGTAAATATTTAGGGAATACTGCTTTGGGTACGTCCTGTTTGTATTCCAATTGAAACAAATAAATAAATGAATAAATAAATAAATAGAATATTCAAGCCACCGTAGATCCGATGTCCTGTGTAACAAAATTCCGACATTCGATCCGCAATACAATAATATAATTTGAATAGATGGCTGAACCCGTGATTTTCTGTAATAAGGTGGGATTGTAAGAGTTTGTTTTTCCGTTTTGAAAATCAGCTCTATACTTTTATACGTGTGTTGAATGTTCTTTCCGTTTGACCTATATAAAACATCGGACACGATCCACATACAATTCATAAACTCCCAACCACTGAAAAACTTCATTTTTATCTTTATAATGTTCACTAAATATTTTTCAGGTACGTCGAAATATATATGATCGGTGAATGCGTCAACGTTCTATTTTTATTTCGCTCAATACTCGATACACCATATAAGTTAAGGTAGGCATGGTATATGCCCTTGTGTTGGTGTATCCAGTATCGTATACAAGATGTATATATTCCTGGTGCGATCTCCGATTCGATATTGTTTTGTCAAAAACTCTAGACACGATCAATCATATCGACGGAGTTTACTGCGATTTCCAGTACAAGAATCGAATACTGTCATCTTTTGACATTGTTTTGACATTAGCATTCGAATTGTACCCGGTTCTCCATAATTTCACAGTTCTTTTCAACCAGCTATTTGCTATTTGTCGTTTGCAGTTCAATTCTTTACCGTAGTTTTCTCAGTTATTTGTCGTTTATCCACCGTTGCTTTCAATTATTAGTTGTTTTCCGTTTGTTTACCATTCAAATTAAGTGTTTTGAAAAGTGTTTCATAATGGATATTAAACGCTTTTTTATTCTTTGTGGACAAAATAATCAATCATCTATTCATTTATATCAAGTTTCGACGGTTAGTACAAAACATTCAATACGTGTACAGCTCATCCAATTCATTTTCAACATTGTACTGGTATAGAAGTCATTTCACCAGGAATATGTACATCTTGATCGTATACCTACTAATCCAAGTGAACCTTGTCGTATTTAGGCCAACCAAGCATAAATATTTCAAGGTCCTTGAAAAATAAAAAGATCACACACACTATTTTGAATGAATAATAAGTTGAGTGTATGTATTGAAAATAATATTTATGAGTTATCATGCGGATCATGTCCGATGTTTTATATGAGTGAAACGGAAAAATCATTCAAGACCCGTATGAAAGAACATTGAGCTGATTTTCAAAATGGAATAACAAACTCCAGTTATACACCCCCCTCTGATACAGAGGGCCGCGAGTTCAACCATGGCGTCAAATACGGCATTTTCAGGAAATAAGTTGAAAACTCAATCTCCTTGGATGTTTGGGAATGAAAAGAGGTGGAAATACAGAATATTCAGTGAATGATCAGATTGAGTTGAATAACTCACCGTTGTTGAATATATTCCCATCCAATTGATTGAATCTATATAGCTCATTCCCAGAAATGTTCACCCTATGCTATTAACCAGTAATTTGTGGTCCAAAGATTACTAGAGGCAATGAATCAGCCTGGATTCATGTAGGTACAATATTTCCAAAATTCGTCCGATTCGAAAAGGATGTAACTGAAAAATGCCCAATGATATTCCATTGTTCGATCTTGATCTCAATTTAATTGCAGTGTCTTTCCGAAAATTTTGCCTACATGAAATCTGCTTTACGGGTCTATTGTCGGTCTTTTGTTATAGAGGTTGTCAGACCTACAATGGTTCGAATATCGAATTATAGGTTAATAATTCATCTATCTTACTTGAAGAAGATATGGTATAGAGGTTTCTTGAACCCATTTTTAGTGAAAACCTTACGCAAACTGTGATATTTTTTATCGTATCACTTTTGTATTTCATACTCTTCGATTGCATGAAGCAAACAGATGGAAAAACAGTACAGAACGTGGCTAAACTCAAACTAAACTTGATTCTTGGAGTATTTCTGAGACAAAAAGTTGTTATAAAATGATGAGAATTGATGACATTTTCCGCAAAAATAAGCAAGATACGGAAAAAAGTTAAATATATGTAAGTTGAAGTTTCAGTTGCTCAATGCGAAAAAAATATTCAAATAATCAGTTGCGCATATTTTTTGGTCAAAATTAGTGTTTCCGGGACGCCACTAGACATGGTATTTTCGATTCAGTTGAGGCTGAATGAGCTCTCCACTACCCGAATAACACTGCCAAGTTTCAACAAAATCGACAAAAGGATCATTGAGATATTCTTTCACAAATGTTGACAATGTGCCATCTGCTTCGAGCTCTCCAGATTGTGTATCAACTTCTACTTCCACCCTTAACGATTCAATTTAGTCTGAATGCTTGTTCGGAAGACGGGTTTTTGTATTTTCTCTTCCCGGACAATTGATGGATTCAAAAAGGTGCATGTTGTGTCCAATTTTTGTCCCGGGAAAACTTAAGCACTGTTTTACCTGAATAGTTCTGAATATTTGTGCTTCAGGATATCATGCAATTTCCAAAACTAGTATAAAATAAAATATATTGAACAGCGGATTGTTTCGGATAACGTAATGACTAATGAAAATTGCATAGTAACAGGTAGTTCGTGATTTTTTATATTAGTGCAGTTTGCATGCCTGTGCCATACAATAATTAACATATAATTCATCAAAAATGTATTCCTAAGCAAAGTTATTATTGACACTTATTTTAATTGGTCAATAATAGTTATAATAATCAGAGAATATTTGCAATACCATGAAATTGAGACATTTTTTATTTCGACATATTCGGTGAATTCATCTACGAGTTGTTTATCGTATTGTTACATCAAAAATCGACCTAAAAATGGCCTCAATATATTGGTATTAGTACCTACCGTAAAACGACGTGAATTTGTGACGTTCAGGTGACTTTGTGATGGCACATAGTTGCTTCTTGAAATTGAATGCAGCACGGACAAACGCCACACGTTTTTCAACTGCGCAAAAAGATTGTTCGACCTGGACCAGTACTTTGTATAATATATTGGTTGTTTTGTGGAAGCAAAATGATACGTTTTCTCTGAAGTATATCTTGTTGCAATGCTTTCGAAGCCACTCTCGAATTTACTCTTATGTTTTCGATTGTCGGAATATAATATGAACTTGTTTTAGCTATGTTTTCGTCTACTCAGATTCTGGTAATTATCTTATATATATATATATATATATATATATATTTTCAAAGCCTTTTTACTGAGAATCAATGTGGGGAGTTTAATTAGGCACCCTTCTGAGTTAACTTCGAGTATGATAAAACACTTTCGAAGTTGAAATTGTCAATTTTTATATCATTCATATGAATAGTAAGTATCCGATAACAACATTCCGGACTCAATGTCTGAATATGTATTCCCGTCCTGATGTCAAAGATCCAAACTCTGAAAAATGCTGATATTGTATTCTGAAAATATTAAAAATGTAGAGAATGTAAGATACCGTGTTGAGATACAAAAAGTCCTAGATAATGTTTAAAGCTCGAAATGTAGTTAGCTCCTTGATTCGTATCTTGGGATACTTAATTAGACAAAGTACAGAATTTAAAAATATAATTAAACATCTTCCTTTCATATTGGTCAGATCCAAATTGGAATTCGCCCCAATAATATGGTCGGTAGAAAGTCGTACTTTCCTTCACAAATTTAAGGAAATACAAAACAATTTTTCAAGGTATAAATAGGTACTTCAAAAAACATTACACCAGAGCAATTAAAACACAAGACAAATTATCTGCAGAATTAAATAAAAATTTCATCTTTGGACAGTTGACTAACCCTATCCAAGTTTATTTTTTTCATATATAATAATTATTCTTCTGAGATCCTACGTTAATCCGATTCAATGTACCTCCAGGTAGAACTCAAATATCGACCATGTTTATTATACCTTGATAACTACCATCAGAGCCCCACTTGAAACCATGTTTCGTTCAGCCAACAGCTCCACTGGTATGATTGACTCGGATTGGACTTCTCCCATATCAAATTTGGGCGCATGTGCCTCAATTATATCCTGGATAGAAGGGTTTGAGTTATTTCATTCGGGTAATGTTTCTGTATAGCTCACTTATTTATCTTTTGTTATCATGTTATATATCATTTACAATGTTATAGGACCTATAGTGTCTGTTTGAATATGAATATCCTTTTAAATGTATTTCAAAGAATATTCGTAATATAATAGAGTAAAAAAATCAATAAAAATTTTCTTCGTTTGACGGTAAATATAAAATTTGAATTGGTACCATAGTGAATACATCAACTACATTTGAAGAAAACATCTAAGAGAAACGAATCGCTCTGCGATACAGATATTCTGACCAGTTTTCAAATTTCATTCGTACGAATTTGGTGTCCATCGTCACATCACTCACTGTACATCTAAAGAATGATTTCGCAATTGGTCGATTTCAGATTCAGAAATCACATCCTATAACGTACTGGAACCAAACATTCCCAAACTGAAAGAGAATTCTTAAAAAAGCTCATTTGGTGAGTAATATAACTTTTCATTCAAAGACTATCTGCTCAAAATACTCCTTTAGATATTGAGTTGTTTATCTGATTGAAAGAAATTATTATGCTTTTTATCGAAGACTTGAATTTTGAATCAAATTGTTTGATCTCATCACAAAGCAAGTAGCAAGCCATTTAATCTCGAAACAACATTCTCAAGTAGAAAATTATGAACAGTACTCGAAGTGCCCGTCAACCAGCTAATTGAGAATGAAGGCTGCAATTTCGTGAACAAATAAGACAGCTTTTAATTATAGAAGATCCGCACCCTTTATCCAACCTTTGTCTTACCGATTTGTGTATATTTCTTCGAATAGATCTATAAAAAGGCATAATTGTCGTTACTGCGATGACAGTTACCCAAATTCATTTCGCGAGGTTCATACCCAGTACCCTCGAAAAATGAACATCCGGTTTGGCATATCATAGGACCACTTTCATTTTCTGGAAATTTAAGTGAAGAAATTTACTCAGACATATGTTTTTAAGATGCAAACGATAGTTTATTAGTAACACAAATAATAGAAGATGTCCAAAATCATTATGTAGATCGGCTTCATTTCTAACAAGGTGCAGTTCCACTATGTTGCTCCAGATAACTAGTTATTCGGACGGTGGTTTGGAAGAGAAGGCTAAATTAACATGGCCTGTTATGTCCACCAATCTAGCGCCTTTGGACTTCTCCCTTCAGGGACACTTAAAAATGATTCGTTTTGTTACGGAGCCCGGGTCCATAGATGATCTTCGTCAGCAGATTTCAGCAGAGTGCAGAAACTAAAAACCTGATATAGTTCAAAATGAAATCTTCATTACTGCATAGAAGGAAATGGGACACGTTTTCAACACTTATCGGGATAATGTTTCAATAAATCAATTCAACAGTTTGTTTACTCTTCATTTGTGTCACTCATTGATAATGACTTAATGTTCTCACACAGTTTTCGCATTTACTGTTCGAGTAAATTTCAATGAATAGAGTATCATGGGAAAGATAATTTCGTGCTTTTTCACACGATGTATCACTCGAACCCACTTCCCATTTTATATTCTAGGGCTGTAACACCCCCCTCGCTAGGTTGAAAAAAAAGTGCAAAATGTGTCCCACCCACAAACAAACTCTATGTCCGACCATTTTTCTTTGAATAACAAAAAAAAGAAAAAGCTAGGTATGGACTTTTTGTTGGACCAGTCCGTATATAAAACTCATAAGAATTATTTGAGATTCAAAGTCAAAATATACCATTATTTTATTATTTCAAGTTTCGTGTTTTTTAGCATGTATTTTTGAAACTTTTGAATCCCATTCAGAAACTATTGTCAGTATTGTATCTAGATGATATCTAGATGCTATAATCTTTATTGTAGCAAATAGTCCTAACGCACGTAACGTGTTCATAAAAACTATAGTGATACAATTCAAAAACTGTTACAAGTCATCGATGACGACATAAAATCAACACAGTGGCACCAAAACATTGATGGAAATGCATAGAATTGATTTCATTGAAATTCAAATTTGGTGCCAGTTGTTCTTAGGAATTTAGTTGGCAGCACTTCCGATGTTGTTGTACTTCATTTGAAATTTGAGAGTAATCAATTGACAATTATTGTCATTCAAAAGTTCTGTATTTACGTCTTTTTGGTATTGCAAACTGGATATTGTGTAATCGAAAACTCTGTATTTCAATCATCATATAGCAAGTATCTGTCCCAACCTATTCGTGGAAATGCCAAAACATGTTAATGAGCGCTGCGAAAAGTTGGTGCCATCTTTCAATGGTTATTTCGAAAGAGAACTAGAAAATAGTGACCCGGTGATTCAACTTCTGTCAGAGAAGAATAACATAGTAAATTGTATTCGTAATCTACCGTCAGATATTCACTTCTAGGTGTAGCAGCTGATATCAAGTGAACTATATAGAATAAAGATACCGAAGCCCGACGCTCTTGAAACGCCTCGAATGTGTAAAACCAAGAGGCTTACAAATGCTGCAGTACTGGATACGAGTGTTATTCGTAGCAAAATTTATAGCATGTATGAACGCAGTGAGTATTTGGTTTTTGAAAACAGGAAAATCTCGATTCTTCGAAATTGGTCCCTATGGAAAAATCTGCACGAAAAAGAATTATTTCATGGATGACCCTCCATATTTTAATGAATGATACACACGTAGTTAAGTATTCTTTTGATTTTACTCCTTTTATAATGAATAAATCACTTTTACTGTTATCTGATATTGCATAATTTCATGAAAATCTGGCTATAGGGTACTAAAAAATTTGACCACGCCCCTGATGACGTGCAACAATTTTTGAGTTGCGCTGTGGTTTCGCGTCCACCTGTGGGTCAAAAGGTCCCAGGATCTTTCATAAAAAAACTAATTTCGCGATTTGACAAGTATCAGCCCCCAGATTCTATTTCACGAATTCGATTATCGAATTGTTTAGAATATGCGTATATTTTCGGTACAACGTATTCTACAGTCACAGTCTGAGCTACTCGACGATCGAATTCGTGAAATAGAATCTGGGGGCTGGAGTGCCTAACGTGAACTATTTATATTATTAACATTAACATGACAACTGCCTGAGTCACTGCCATCTATTAGTCACTCTATGTACTAACGACTTCCCCATGTTGCCATGTACTCGACCGTGACAAAATACCACCGGTGCGCCATTTCTTGACGACGTGAAATAGATCGAATTTATAAATATATGGGAATCTCATTTCTATATATTTGTGACACTCAAAACGTAAATATATTATGTTCGGTAGAAAATAAATATATCGGAACACAAAATAAAAATATGGCTAAAGTTAATAAATATATTGACATGAAATTACATATATTTGCAAAAACACTTTTGACCCAAACGGCGCCTCATACATATCAATCACCTAGATTTATTGGTTGATTTTAGGAACTGAAAACGATAATGCAGGAGGTGTGGTAATTTTTACAATATGGAAATCATTCTTAAATCATAAATCCCAAAACTTATTTGTATTTTCCATCAGTTCCGAAAATATCGGGTTGATGTGATTTTCATTGAATGCTTGGGTACATTTCAATGAATGGGGTTATCATTGGAAATATAATTTTGTGACTTATCACATGATATATCACTCGACCCCACCTTCCATCTGAAGTTTTCACTCGATGGGTGTTTGAAGGCAGATGTTAAAAAAAAATGTGTAGTCTTCGAAAGCAAACTCCATGTGTTAGAGCCTCTTTGCTCCAATTGCCAAATATAGGAGAAAAGCTAGATGCATAGTTTTTGTTGGACCACTCTGTATATATTTGCCCTTAGAAAAAATAAATTAGGAATTCGGGCATTGTTTCTGGAAGGAGAAACAAGAAATGAAAAGAAAAATTCAACTTCAACCATATATTATGAAAAGAAAAGCTTATATCAGCTGCTGATCTTAGTCTATTGAAAAAAATGCATTTTACTATTGTACGAGCTGATAATTACATCAGTTCAAATCTTTGTGAATGCTAGATTACTCCTCGTATTATCATTGTGTTGAATAGCGAACTTTGACGCTGTTATATCAATTCACTCAAATCATGACATACACAACTGAAAATCACAAGGAGTTTTACATAAATCCGATAATAGATCCATTAATGAAATCACTCGACGATTGCTGTACAATATTCATTAGCAACAACAATCATGGTCGAGGGAATCGAATAGTTTTGTATTTTTGTTATTGTTTGTCTGGTTACATAAATGTATACGGTTGCCATGTTCATCGTTTCATATGATAGTGATAATCAACTACAATTCATTATCGCATATAAGCATATAATAATAGTATCTTCGATACTGTTATGATATTTCCTTGGGTTCGTTTAATAATAGTATATTATGCAACGATCGTGTAATGATGGTTATTAATACATGAGCATAAACCGGGATACGAAACGAGCCGAAGGTGAGTTTCGTATGGTTTATAAGAGTTTATTAATAACCATTGCATGAGAGTTGCATGCGCTATTTTATCTACACCCAATAAATAATGAAGATTATATATATATATATATATATATATATATATATATATATATATTCAAATAAACATTTCCGAAAGCTTGACGCAATACTAAAGAGTTTTTTTCACTCCCTGGCATCCTCAAGATTGACTGCAACCTCACCAACAGAAATCACCTAGTGGTTTCGAAGTTCTTTTATATATATATATACATATATATATATATATATATATATATATATATATATATATATATATATATATATATATATATATATATATATTATATCATTAGGTATTAATATTGAATACAATTATACTAGGTAATCAATCGTATTCCTTTGAAAAATTCTACAAAATTATAATTAATGGTATAACCACGGAAAATACAACAATGAGAAATGAATAGAAGAAAAAAAATGGAAAGAAATCCCTGCCGAGGTCAGGATTTGAACTCGGACGTTTCTGATCACTCGGCCATGAGAGATCATTTGGTTTAGTCGGAAATAAAAACACATATCTTGCATTTGTCAAATGAATATAATCCTTTCGATAATATTTTTTTTCTTGTCTAAGACATTTGTGGAGGGTCGCTATTTTGACTTGACAAACGTCAAGATGCAAAGTTTGCACATCATGCTTGATTGAAAAATAATGGGTTTCTATTGGTTGAGAATCTGTATCGTAATGAAAATCTGTATCGTAATGGATTTCATTATAAAACGGGTTATGGGCATATAAGTGTATCATTAGAGTACGGGTGTAGATAAAACTCCAAACAACATATTTAATTACTTTTATTACAACTCTTTATCACAATACAATACACTTAACACTCAAACTGCTCAGCTAGACTATCCAATGCTCTTTACTAAAACTCTCTCTAATAGAGACTCTGAAAATCTCTCTGCCGTCTCGATGAAGTATCTCCCCATTTATACATGCACACGCCTATGGAGGATCTTCCAGACAGGCCTCGATAATGTGTATCGAATTTTCTACACGAGCCGAGAATTCCTGGAATGTCACGGTCTTGCCTCGACTCCTCATATTATTTTGCGTTCATGAGCAACAGGGCCGGCGCTATGAGATTTCGTAACATTATCCCACTCTCAGTTTCAATCATCCCGATCAAACAATATCATTATCCTCATTGTAACATTTGAGTCTCTCTAGGTGAACGACTTTCATTTTTGTTACGTTGAACCCTGTACACCACGTCATTCATTCTACAACGAGGGCTGTACAGCCACACTCGACCTCCTTCTTTGAATCCGCCATTATTTGCCATCAGATATTACCGGGCCTTCATCCTGTCGATACGCTCCACCGTCGGATGTAATTGGCCAATATTGACTTCCTGTTTGACTAAGTCAGCCCTTCCTGTTATTTTTAACTCGGAGATGTCACTTTTACTCCTGATTCGACTCCTGGTGGCTCTCACAGGGATGGCTTGTTTTGTCTTCACCCAGGCTCGTGCGGAAACCGATGGCTGGACGATGCATTCAGGGACTCTATTCACTGTACCACGAACTACTTTCTTCGATTGTGCAGAAATTCTCGCAGTTTCTGCTGATCGCGGTTTCACAGGTATCGTCCTATGTCCTGAGGTTGTAACGATGAATTCTTTTCCTCTAAACTCTATAATTTTCTCTTTGTTGTCAAATGAAAACCCACAGTCACTGATCAAATCCATTTCTAGTATGAATATGAATTCATCTTCTATGTCCGCGACGTACACTGTATCCTTGATGGTAAGTCGCCCAAGAATTAGTGTAATCTCAGATTTCCCTCGAATAGGTGCATTTTCACCAGTAACTGTTCGAAGCACGGAGTTGAAAGTAATAGGGTTCACGCTGAAGGATGTCACTGCGTACTAAGGAAACTACAACACCGGTGTCTATGGTGCATATAACGGTATGGTTAGACTCTCGGTTATTCAGGTAGGACCTGATTAACAATCGGTTAAAATGATAAAGTACCCGCCCCTAACCGACTGAGGGCGCCGCGCGCGGATCGGTGGATTGAGCAGAGTAAACCAGTCGGGGTTGGACATGTGTATCAGCCGAAGAAATGTTTGTAGAATGATGAGATGATAGAAGTGATACGTAATGTGGGAATTTGAAATATCAAGTTTGTCAGTTTGTTGGTGTTTGAACTATATTGTAAATCTCATCTAGATATATGATTGATGATTTTGAAGATATATCGAGGAATCTGTCGGATGATGAAGAAGCCATATTGTCGTCGAAGTCCAAGAAGGCCCCGAATATCAGAGACAGATTCGATCATGTTGCTCTTTGGGACGACACAGAATTCATTACACGTTTCAGAGCAATCCGTGGAAATGTGTGCACCAACAGGGAAATATAATGAAAGAGGAAATAAATAGAGTCATGAGGCCATACTGCCAAGTGCCAATTCTACCAACTCACTAGTCATGAATTCTAGAAACGTCAACTTCGTTCTGAAAAACTCAATGTGGGAGGTTTAAACAAGTCATGTGGATAATGAGTTTTCAGGTTAAACTCATTTTGACACGGATCGAAATAAACCTGGAGTTTGTCTCACTTTCCAGGTTCTATATTGGTCGTGTGTTCGAATTTGAAGTTTTCTGAGTTTACATCATTCTGGAAATAATCTCAACATATATCTCTCCTACACCAAGCTCAATTGACGAAGATGTGTTCATTTCCCTGATTATCCAAATACTGCAAACGTTTTCGTGCATAATAATTCAAGATAAAATCCCTCGACCTGCTTTATCGAGATTTTATCACTTCATTATACACCAGCCATTTCCTAGGCAAAATTTCAAAAATCTTAGATGTACAGTATACATTTCAACCGAAGAAACTTGGTGTACTCGGGATATAACCCCCGAATTGAATATAGTGGTATAAATATCTTGCATATTCCCCATTCACTCATGAGCTCGCAAATTCCTCGAGAATATAGCGGACAACTTTTCTATTGATTCTTCTACGATATATCCGTCTGAGATTTTACCGTCCATCCTAAACACTTTGCGAACATCTCTCCCTTGGAATTCATTTTACAAAAACAGAAGAGAATTGTTTTATCATATCTACAACCTTCACAATCCATAATAAACACAAGTTTATGCTCTTTTTTGTCTTTGTTTTTACGATCTTCTCTGAACGTTCCCAATGTTCTTTTCGTGTGAACCTAGGTGTAAAAGAAGGGACAGAAAATGCAATTGCTTTAATTTTCTTGGTTGTGAATGTGTCACATTCGATCCCTATACACAAATTCAACTACTCTCTCTTGCATTCCCGAATGATGTGTTGAAGCTAGAAAGGTGCGGAAAAATGGGTAACTTGGATAGTTGGGGGACTCCCCTAGAGGTCGCCCGTCAACCTGCACTCTCCCCACACAATGCACGACTTTTCCCTCGGTATCATAAAATAATAGATATTCTCACGTGTTGTTTTCAATGCTGGTATTGGCAAATGAGGTCAACTGACCCGGTGATTTGATGAAGGTTGAAAATGAAATTACATACTCATCAGTCAACATTCAAGGCCCATACCTATGCAGTCTAAAGTGAATTATGAGTGACTCGTGATTTTCAAATCCGTAGAAAAAAAAGGGAACTTCTGTATCAGCAAAAATCCTAGCCAACACTTATTACTTGAAAATTTCATTGAAAATGAAAGATTTTTCAATTATTTCTCTATTAATGCCAAGCTTATAAAATTGATGGGTCAGTGTGCAGTCACTGGAATTCAAGTTTCGAGCACCTGTATGTGAAATTTTATACACAATACGATGGAAAAATGTTTTCGATGTGGAACGAATTTCAATTTTCATTAAGATTTGGCGATACACCCGAGCTGGCAGTCACACAGATATATATTCATCGAAAATATATTACAGTTTCCTGTATGATTTTCACTCACAATGGGTTTACAAAACCGCGACACGTGTTTCGCTATTACAATAGCTTCTTCAAGCAAGATAAATAAATCACTATTCTATAATAAGCTATTTATATACAGTAGGTCGAACGTCTCTTACAATAAAGGTCCGACTGTATATAAATAGCGTATTATAGAATAGTGATTTATTTATCTTGCTTGAAGAAGCTATTGTAATAGCGAAACACGTGTCGCGGTTTTGTAAACCCATTGTGAGTGAAAATCATACAGGAAACTGTAAAATATTTTTGTTAATATGGATTTTCATCAAGTATCGGCCAGTTCAATTCAATATATTCATCGATATGTTTGCCGACTTCTTACAATCATCCACAATAAGGCTCATCATCATTGATGTACACGAGATCTTTGGGATCCGGATGAGTACTAGTATAACATTCTGTCTATTTTTCTGTGGCCAGTTCCTCTTTCGCTTATAGAATACAAAGCTTGGTTTATTCATTCAGCTCAGAGTGTTCATTATGGAGGAGTAGGCTTTGGAGCTGATGGGGTCAAGCTACAATTGTCAACCTGCATTATTAAAAATAATAATAGATCATTTGAAACTTTTCTTAGAGATCAATTACCCTAACACCAAACTGATATTTTTTGCACTCGCGCGTTTTGCTAATCAGATTAGCATCTTCAGGAGAAGAAAATTGATACTAATTGATATCATTCATAGATAGTATTTATAGATATTAGTTTATATGATACTCGTGTTTCAGCGCCTCAACGCCATACAAGATGAGTATATGAATTTTAGTTTCTAGTCAAGTATTGCATTTGCTTCAAGCAAATTAGTTTATGACTAACTAGAAAATCAACAGGAATAAATTAGCACATGATATGAATTCTTTGTGAATGAAGTATTTAAAAACATATCCCTTCCATTCATGGATGTGATTCAAAGAAAGCAGTTTGTGAAGCATATCAGTCTTTTAATAACACGATTTCCAACCAGTTCCTGGAACTGAACTCTATTATATACTGTCAGATTTGTGCCAAATCAATAATTTTGGCACAAATATTTCAAAAATGACTCCCAGAATGTACTTGCTTATCGCTGATCACTATTAGAATAGTGTGATCATTATGTTGATATTATCATTATGAATTATGATTGCAGATAACAATCTCCTCAATACTGTCTGCAATGAAAGAAACAACGACATGGAAAAGGAAATAGTGAAATGGTCCTGAGAGTTGTTAAAATATAATTTTACCAGAGTTATAGGTATTCAGCATTTTTCAATTCTTTAAATGGGAAATTATTATTCAGTTCACAAAATCTTTAAGCCGTGAGAATTCGAAATATTTCATGTGTATCTCAGTTTGGGGTCATATATGATCTCTATGCATTATGATGCCCTAAATCTGATTCATTTATTGGTTTTATGAAGTCCCATTGACTGCCTACCGTAGATATTCCTTATTGCTGAAATAACGTATAAAATGAAATGTTTTTTCCTTTGCTAGAAATTTGTCATGTCTGTGTTTTTTTGCTGAAAATTTATTTTATGGGCTTTTAATTTCGAGTAATTTTCTCGATATTCGCAGAAAAACTAATTTTGAAAATCAAAAAAAAAATTTTGACAGCATTGGTGGCAATAGACATATTTTTCGAAACTACGTTGAAAGAGAATTGTTAATGAAATATTTTCATGACAAAGTTCGGACGAACTATATATAATAGACCAGTCCATCTTAGCATGATTAAACGTTAAAATTATGATGACAAAAATTATGGAAGTGGATGGTATAATGTATTTTTAAAAGAAAAAGTGGTGGTTTGTGTAGCAATCATGAATATTGACTGTAGATCCATTGGAGAGTCCATCAACCACACCACACAAAGCACTTTTTTTCCGAATGACACATACTATTTTTTTCCCCAAACATAAAAAATGCAAAACCATCTTCTCGAACATGATAGCTGACACTTTTACTGCCTTGACAGGAATGTAATCGCTTCAGTGCCAGCAGCGTCATAGGAAGAACGTAAATCATAAAAATAAAGATCAAGTTTGATACAAAAAAAAACATTAAAGAAATAAAAAAACGTCCTCCTCTCTTGACGTCTGATACCAATTTATCAAACAGAAATTATGATAGTATCATAATGACAAATGGCAAATACGTTGGATATTTCTGAAACTCGCTTTTCTGAGACGAGCAGCGAGAACCGCCTGTAAATACTTTTTTGGCCCTGATTGAGAGTTGATGAGTATTGCATCAAACTGCATTATCCCAACCCGATAAGGTCATTCCCCTGTCAATTCCGGTGTAGTCCTGCTTTCTCGGTGATATGATTTCGACGTTGAGATAATTTATATCGACTTCTTTTTATGAATAATATTTTCATTTTCTCCAACCAGTGCAGTCACGAGCGGGAAAGATAGTGTTATCTCAGTATGCCAAATGCTATTGCCCTCAAAAACGAAACAAATCTATATTCACTTTGCAACAAGTTGCCAGTGCTCAATATTATTGAAGGTCATAATGTTAACATCAAAAATCTTGGGAAACGAATGCATTGGTTGGGTTCAAAGAATCAAAGTTATCGCTCATATATTTCGATAAACACTTTTGGGTTACGAGGACAAAAACTGAAGCTACAGAGAGTGGATTCATGTGTATCACACGAGTCAGGAGAAATAATATAAGTTGTTTCAGATATTGATATTTCGGAGACAAATAAATGAAGCGATAGTCAGATAAATTATCAGAAGATAATATTTTCGAATTGAATGGAATAAAACAGCTTTATTAAGTTCAATAGCTATTTAACAAGCTCCTATGATAAGTCAACATTAATAATAATCAAAGATACTTACCACTATATAGAAAACTTAGATTACAAAAATATACCTATATAAAAATAATTCTCATGCGGTAATTCTGATATACATCCATATACAAATTTTTTTTTACCACGAACATGAAACAGTTTGGAGTTTTTTTGTTTGATAAGTTGTAATGCTGTATGCGAGTTTCATTCAAACGTATGGGGATTTCATTTGGGATTTTCCCCTCACGAAATATTCATGAATCGGAATAATCGGTAGACTAAACAAACATTCTCTCAGAATCAGCCCGACGAATGGTTCCATTCATCCAGCGTGGGCGAGCTTGCACGCTGTGCGATTTTTGCAAAATTTGCAAAAATGAGAGTGGACGAGAAAAGGTCGCTCTTAGGAGTTGAACGTAGGTCGCGCTAGAAAGAAGGTCGAGAGATCTCCGCGAGCGGGAATCGCGCGTTGAGCGCGGGAGGGATTCGTAGTCCCTCCCTAAATCATGGGGTCGCGTCTCAAGTCACGGGAGTAGAAGTTAATTACAATTAGTAAAAATAAGAATATTAGTAATTCGTGTGCAAAGTGCCATATCTGGGAATACCAAAAAATCTATGGAATGGAATGGAAACAGCCATGAAAGATAGACAGAAGACTTGGTATGTCAATTTTGATGTGTGTTAATGTAAATAACCATTTTATTCACTTTTGGGAAGAGAATCCATCATTAATTTTATATCTGTTGTTTGAATCACAAGTTGAGGAATCTTTCTGACTCTCTCTGACATCGAGTAGTTATTGCCGTAGGGCGGCCTATAATATACATTTAGTCAGTAGGGCTAAATGGAGGATTTCATTTCCAACAAGTCGCCTTATTTCAGAGTACAGAGTTAGAAAGACGAAAAAAAACCTAGGTTTTTCACTAAAGGCCCTTTCTTCGTGCAAAGGACCGAATTCATGCCCTTTAGGAAATTGCCTTGAAATCTAAAATTTGACGTAGAGAAATCTACGTCTGGTGACAGTCGCTGCCATTAACAAAAATGATACCCTTCCAGCAATTACCACACTAGTAACAGAGCGGTGGAATTGTAAATTGTAAAGTTGTCTATTCTGTAAACATAAACTGATACAGATAGGTTGAAATAGAGGTACAGTGTTAGAAAGTAAATATTGAGGGAGTATTTATTGTGGCTCACTATAGAAGAGCAATGAAAGTAAAACAACAATTACAAACCCTACCGTTCGTTACAAAATGATTCATTATATTCGAAAACTCCGTTGAAAAAAATTGATTTTTGCTTTGAAACCAGGTAACTTTGATCAAATATATAATTATTTTGTCCCCTACTATCATCACTATGCGTAATATTGATTTTTTTCGAAACTTCGTTGAAATAAGGAGCATATTACAGAGCTCTGATCTTTTTCAGTTTACTTGATGCTAACTTGCAGACACGCTTTTCTTTGGGGATAGCTTGACACCCTGAAAAAATATTCTTCGTCACGACAATATTCACATGAATAGTGTGGAAAGCAAAATCAGAAGTGAAGGTTTATTACGAGTTGAGTTGCACGAAAATATTCTACTAACCTATCGAAAATGGAAGATGTTTTCATGGTGATTTTCCTTGAAAAGTTGGTAAGAAATGCAGATACTGGTTATCCGCCTTGTATAAATTCTGTAATACTACAACAAGATGATCTGAAGCACAAAATATCAAAGAGGAACTGCACTCGGGTGAAAATTAATATACCCCTTCAGGTACTCAACCAACAAAATGATTTGACTGGGCAAAACTTCAGTTGGGATTCATCTTTCGAATTGGGTTAAAATTTTTGGTTTTGAAGAAAACAATAAAAAATATACTGACATCAACAGAGAATATTATTTTGTTTGACATAACACGTCACTTCGAAATGTAACGTTCAAATTCGACAGTAAATCAATTAAGCAGACTAGTGAAAACACGATATTGAGCTACATATTCACTTACGAGCCACTGACACTTAACTATCACTATTATTGTGTTTGAGAAAAAGGATATGTATTCTTTGTTGCTTCGAGTATGGATCTTGTGAGGCTTTTTTGTTTCATTGCATTACTGGCCTTTTAGGGCGTTGATATATTCCCGTGATGCTTATTTCCCTTGATGTTTGCAGAGAATTTGTTATTTTCCGAGTCGGGGGAACCTGAAATAAATATAAATTTGGGGTTATATTTACTGTGGGTGGAATCGAAATTACTACTTCAATTATTTTGAGTACTCATTTCTGATAGCAGTTGTTCGAGTCATCTATGTGGTAAGATTTAGTGATTGGTTGGTTCAGAGTGGATCTCTTTGTGTCGAACATGTTTATTGGAATGTTTGACAAGAGTAAACCAGTGCAAAGCGGCGGGCGGTAGCCTTGTTTGTTCCAAAGTACGTACCAACTTAAAAAACTGCGCTACTGCGCTAAGTAGAAGAGTAGGTAAGGTGTGAAATTTTCTTACCGATGACCTCGCGTACTTGAATTATTGAAAGTTTTCTTGCTCATGAATATTTTGAGGAAAATATCCCTCGCCTTCGGCTCGGAATGATTTTCATAATATTCGTGATCTTGAAAACATTTCCGGAAACAATACAAGCACCAGTGGTATTACAAGTGACAATCTTTCAGACAGACGGTTTGCACTCCTTGCAATGGAAGGATATTTCGGCATTTATAAGAAGCTTAAAGAGGTTCGAACAGGTATCCATCATGGGGTGAGTGAAGATGCCAAGTTTTGCGAAGAGGGGCCCACTAGGGCCTAATCCCACACCCATTAACATTACCATTAGTGAGGTTGCAGTCTAAGCTAGCATCTATAGTTGAACAAGACAAAAATTTTTCCTTATATAACATAGTAGTGATGTTCTTCTGGCGTCAAAGTTGCGATGATTTATCGGATGAATTTCATAAACAAATAACTTGTTGATCTCACTCAGAACATATTTCAAAATATCCCAACTACCTTCACTACATCCGGTATTTATGGAATTACGTCGTGATGAGTTCGAAGTCCTGTTGTATTAAATTTTTTTTAAACACCTAATTAGCCTACTCTTCTGAAACCGAGATCATGATTGAAATGGTCAGCAGAAAATGCGAGATATACCTACGTCTAGAAATAAATCATCATGACAAGGTCCAGTTGTAAATGAGGAATCAATTTGGTTCCCCAGTGCGTTATGTAGTTTCCGACTACCTGTGGCTCAGAATATAATCAATCAACCGGTTGTTGTTATTGAAATTTCATCCTGGAAACTTTACACATCACCTCATATCACAGAGAGTTAATGTGTTTATAAAAACGGTTTTAATTGATATACATTATTTCTAATTTTTTTTAATGATACATACCTAATGATGGAAATTGTTTAGAGTAAATATGGTAATAACAAAATTGGCAAGCGAGATTTCTGAACTTTTCATACTTATCGGGAAATCTAAAAAAAAGCGAAATAATTATTTGGCTCAATTAGTTGAATTTCATTTAATAACTTTTGCGTGCTTCGCAAGTTTTGTTGATATCCATCAAAAAATAAATGAATAAATCAGTGCATAATTGAATCTACACTCTGGTGCACAATTATACACTTGTGAATTAGCAACATTTAATTTGTTTTAATAATGAACAAAAAACTCATTAAGAAGGTGAACTTCTACTCGAAAGCTAACCAACTTCGCGAACAAATATTGTGACTGTTTTCTTTCATAATTTTTTTATATCAGATCATTTCAGAAAATGTTTACATATTCAACAAGAAATATTGAAAACATGGAATGAACTGACGTCACAGATATATACAAAATAAAATAGTTGTGTATAAATGAAATACTCAAGACATATCAAAATATGGGGTCAAAATAATCTTCCACATCGTACAGTTCAATATCTTTTAAAACCTTTTTTGAAGCTTTCTTGAATTCATGGATACCATAAAGGGTTTCAGTTTTATCAGGTGATTCGTTGAAAAATTTTATACATGTATAGCGTGGATTATTTTCTGTTACCGTCAACCTGTGAGTGGGATAATTGATATTTCTCGTTCTTGTTTCATATTTTTGTGGAACGTACTTTGCTAGGAATAATTTCTTGGAAAAGAAAATCAGACAGTCATAAATATACATTACAATGATGCTCATTAAATTATTGTGTCTGATGCGACCTCTACATGATTCTCCATATGCTATGTTCAAAATAATTCTGATAGCTACTTTCCCAAAAAAGAATTCCATATTTTGTCACCGATTCGAAATCAGCTTAATAAATAATCTTCATTGAATTGGGATGTAGATATCTATCCAGGGTTCTGATGACAAAAACAATTGTAATGAGTTTTGTACACAGCTTATCTTGTACTCAGCTTGTGGTCTCGGTAGTGTAGTGGTTAGCATATCTGACTATCAAGCGGAAGGCCGGGGTTCGAATCGTCGCCACCGTGCTGGGTAATCGCACGTTAAAAGGTAAGGCCTCGTTGATCCATTGCTCGCACAAGTTTCGACTTCTGAGGGTTAACGTTCGTCAGCTGGTTAACGGAACGAACGATTTTACAATTTTACAACAATTATCTATGTGTTCGTAAGATCGTCGTAAGACCTTCTAATTGAAATTGTCTTGTGCGAAACAATTGTGTTTTCGAATCATTACATTGAAACCATTTCTTTTGCTGGCGTTCTGTATCATTTCATGAAAATCTTCTCCTTCACATAAGAGGTTTTTGTCGTCGCAAAATTTGAAATGTTGTTTCTCGATATTTGCTACTCGCAAATCATTGAATACAATGAAAAAGATAAAACCAACAATGCTGCCTTGTGGTATTCCAATATCAGACGATACAATTTCTGATATAATTTCATGCCTTTTCAGTTATCATCATCCAGGGGATTTCGAATATATAGATGACATATCCGTAGGTTATGTTCATTTATTTATCCAACTTGTATGCCACCCGTGTGTTATGTTTCCTAAGTCACTTGAGAATTTATAGCACTCATCCTGACGGCCTCGTTTCTTGCGTGACTAATTTTCAACATAACACACTAGTACTAGTACCATAAATAACTATTATTGACGGTATCATCATTTATAATGGCTAATAATGTGATGGTAGAACATGTGTGAACGAAGTGTATCGATAATAATTATAGCTGATTGATTGCAAGAAAATGTACAAAAAATTATCTGAATTCATGTAGAAAGAATAACTTCAGTGAACCATACAGAACACAGTATATAACTGCAAAAAATAACTTTAAATAAGTCACAAACCAAAAGAAAAAAGATTACGAGAGGCAAATCATCACGAATCTTAGCGAAACAAAAAATCAAAGTCAATTTTGGAAAACTCTGAAAAAATTCAAACAAATACAGTACGAGTGCTATATTCCCATCGAAGAATGGGAAACTTTCTACGATGGAATATCTCTCCAAAAAACTATAACTTTCACAAATTTTTTCGATGCAAGACATTACTTTCTCGATTCCGCCATTACAATGTCCGAAGTCGAGAGCTGTTTACACAAGTGTAAAAATGGCAAATCACCAGGATCCGATGGAGTCACATATGAATTCCTAAAAAATATGCCCCAAAACTGGTTGCTTTATCTGTGTACCTTTTTTAATAATATTATGGAAAATGAGAAAATTCCCAAAGGTTGGCATGAAACTGTTATGTCAATGCTCCACAAAAAAGGTGCAAAAGATAATCCGTTCAATTACCGCGGTATAGCTTTGATAAACACGCTTGCCAAAGTGTTCACACTAGTTATTTCAGAGAGACTGACATTCTGGTGCGAATCCAATAACATTCTGCCAGAGTGCCAGTCTGGTTTTAGATCAGGTAGAGGCTGCATTGATAATGTCTTCATTCTCAATTCTATCTTACAAATCCATCTGAGACTGAAAGGCAGAAAAATATACGCTGCTTTCATAGATTTCAAGCGCGCATTTGATTCGGTGAATCACAACCTCCTCTGGAAAAAGCTCTTTGAACTGGGAATCAGCTCAAAAATTATAAGAATTTTGAAAAATATATATGATGAAGCAACTATGCAGGTTAAAGCTAACAATAAATACAGTAAAAAATTTGATATAACGGAGGGCGTTCTCCAAGGAGAACCTCTTAGCCCATTATTGTTCTCTCTTTTTATTTCTGATATGTACGAGTATTGTGAATCTAAAGGTGCAAAAGGTGTCAGCATTGATTGTGCACACGACGTAATCTTATTACAATATGCCGACGATCTTGTTGTCTTGAGTAATTCACCATCTGACTTATCAAAAAAACTAAAAATTCTAGGACAGTACTCGGCACAAAACAAACTTTCTGTGAATACAGATAAAACTAAGCTAATGGTTTTTACCAGAGGAGGTTATCATTGTGCTTACAATACAAAATTTTATTACAATGATCAGTTACTTGAAGTGGTGAAAAATTACTCATATCTGGGAATTACATATTCATCTTCTGGTCAGTTCCTCGATATGTCTAAATCTGCATCTAGAAAAGCTAATCAAGCTATTGGATCTGTTATGGATATTATGAGTCGTTCGAAGATGAATAGCTGGAATTCACGAATCAAATTATATGACTCGATAATTTTATCATCCCTGTCATACGGAATCGGTCTCTGGGGGATTCGCTACGAGGATATGATTGAGCGGGTTCAGGTAGGATTCTTCAATAGATTATTGTGTTTGGCGAAAAACACCCCAGACCATATGGTGCGCCTTGAGGTGTCCACCGTCAAGCTCAGTTATGTCATCTTGAAAGCAGCTATTTCTTGGATAAATCATTTGAAAACTATGGACAACTCTCGGCTTCCAAAAATTTGCTTCCAGCGACTTATTAAATTAGACAGTACCGATCCAAAATATAACTGGTTGCTCCAAGTGAAACAATATTTTATAACATCTGAACAGGAAGTTGAATGGACGACCTTTTTGTCTACCAACTTGAAACAGCTGACCACTTCTATATTAGCTGCTTTCAGAAACAAGTTATTGAAAGATGATTTCGAGAAATTGGCTGTATCAACCTACCCATGCATTTTTCAAAGTCTCTCCTTAAATGCTAACAGACAATGTTATTTAGCCGCCTTAGTCCCTATATACATAACAAGGATCATAGCACAAGTTAGAACATGCAGTAAGAAATTTATCAGAATAACATTCAACGGATCAATTTATTCCATTAATACAGAAGAGCTTTGCACAATATGTAATTTGCAGAAAAATGAATCTCTAGAACACTTTTTATTTGAATGTCCCTTATACCAAGGCTTACGTGTACCTAACAACACAACTGCAATAGACAATTTGTGTGGTCTTGTGCATCTGCTCAACTATGGAACTCTAACTTCCCTCAAGCTTTTCGTTCACTCGGTGATGCATATGCTCAAGCTTCGCTCATTTATAATCAATGAATGATTCTGCCGGAACGGAAATGCAGTTATTTTGTGTTCTGTTCTGTTTTACTTTTTGATTGCATAAACTGTAATACTAGGGTTCAAACTGATGTCTCAGCATTATTTATATATTTTTTTTCCTTTTGTATTGTTGTTTTGTCTCCCAATCAATGAATACTCGAAATTTATAGACTATATTTCTAAGCTTGAAACTGTGCTCCAACTCAAACCTTGTAATAAGAATTATAATTCTTGAATACAATAAATATATCTATCTATCTATCTATCTAATTATAGCTGATTGAAACCAAAAAAATGAGAGATAATACAAATAAGATCAAGTAATATTGCGCAGTGAATGTTCAAAAAAAAAACAATGAGCAGTACGAAGGAACAACATAGTTTTCAGTTAGAAGTTTGAATGATTCAAGAGAAGGGACTGTAATAACCGTATTTGGTATCATGAAATTGTATGCTAATGAAGCGGAATGTCTTGTGTTATAATAATAGGTAATACTTCGGTCGATATGAGCAATTTTTTTTTATTTTTTTGTGGTACTTACGTAATTCGGTCTCCTCTACAAAATATTCCAATAAAATTTTTGGCGGTCTCTTATAGTTTCGGAGATATGGGTCCATTTTGTTGTGAAACTTCACAATTTTTCACATCAAATTTCTGTAGTTTGAACACACAGAATTCGTCCTTCTTCTGATAAAACATCACTCACTCTCTTATTCACTCGTTTACAACATTTTCAAACAGGAAATTGCGTCTCTTTTCAAACCATAACCAATTTGTTGTGATGTCATAGAGCAATGGCAGTCAAAAGTGATGTGTTTGCAGTGTAGCCGTTCTCATTGTTATTGTTGAGGACTGAATGAATCAATGTTTATTTTTGATTTCAAATCAATGAACATGAAAATATTGGCTCTACAAAAAATTGAAGTAGGTGGAATGAAGTGTTAACGAGGTTGTCATTGATTGTGCTATATAAAAAAGAAGGTGAAATATGGCATTTGATGATATTCTTATTGCTTTTTTATTTCAAATCAATGAAACATGAAAATATTGGCTCTACAAAAAATTGAGGAAGGTGGAATGAGGTGTTAACGAGTTTGTCATTGATTGTGCTATATAAAAAAAAAGGTGGAATATGGCATTTGATGAGCAATAACTACCGAACTTTTAACACACCATACATAATTTAAATAACGTATACCAAATGAATTCCAGTCGATTACACAATAAATCAGATCCCAGTTGTGAAATGGATATTCTGTAAAAATTTATTTCTATTACGTACACCTGTATACTTCGAAACAGCATGCCTTCGATTTCCTTTATTTAAGTGACACTTTTGTGCACAAATGTGGGTTTGCTTGTCAAAAATAGTGTATAATTCAGTACTGAAAACGGTCACCACCAATTAAAGCTTTGGTATATTGAATAAGCATCATTTAAGTTATAGGTGAAATTTTTCAGAAAAAATATTCCATTATTTGAATCATGCAATTACTGTTAAACGCACCAAACACAAATTCTGGGGTCAACATGAAGTATCACGCAACGCATAATTGTTTATGCAGATAAAGATTTGTTTACGACAGAATGTGAAAATGGGTCAAAAAATCTGTCACTGCTGCCCAGTTCTCGCCGTTTATTAGTTTTAAGCCGGGTTGAGTAAACGAATAGGCGCAGTTCAGTGGATGATACGCAATGCACAATTTATTGGATAACTCTAATGTACATAATAGGAATAAAAAATACATAGGAAAAAATGTCTCCTTCTTTCCCTTCATTAAATGGTGCATGAACATTCTTCTGTTTACTGTCTTTACATGTGACAGGCATACCAGAAACAGGCTCACATCCTCGTGGCTGCGCATACGTATTATCAATTCGTGCACATCTAATGTTGCGCAAGAAAAGTTGCAATTTCAAGGTTATCAATTATAAAATATTCAGTATCGTAAACGCACTATGAACAGAGTTAACGAGTACATTGGATTCAATGTCATCAAAACAAGTTTCGAAATTTTTCAAAAAGTTTTGAATACGGGTTGCAAATGAAGAAGTCCTCACATACAACGTTTTCATTGATTTGCAACCACGTCTGCAATACGGAAATGAGGTTATAATCAAAATGAAAAATATTATGGTATTTGTTCTTTACCAAAAAAAGCAAAAGTTCTGCAGATTTGTGAATTGTGGAGAAATAGCTGTTTATACAATCTGATAAATTTGCAACCCTTTCAAAGAAACGGAACTGTTTGTTTAAAAAAAATGTCGACAATCCTAATTTTTCGAATAAAATTCCAAAAGTTCTGCAAAACTTGGAAAAATAACCAAAATCTATTTGTTGGGAAGTACTTCAATTTGCAACCCCTTGCGTCAAACGGAAAATATATTTGCGCAATAAATTCTTCGTTTTGAGTGTCGTTTTTGAGTGTCGAAATTTTAACAAAAGTTTTAGATAAAACTTGAAAATGGAGAAGTCCTCCCGTCGAACGTTTTCGTTGATTTCCAGTCACGTCCGTAACACGGAAATAAGGATAAAAACAGAAGAAAGATAATTTTGTATTTGTACTTTCAAAAAAAAACAAAAGTTCTGCAAACTATTGAAGTGTTGAAAACTAGTAGTTAATAAAGTATACCACACACAACTAAACAATATCAAGTACCGGTACCTACTAACAGAGGAATTCAGATACAATATGTAATAGGAATAACCCGAATGATGATCAAGTATTCAGGTGGATAACTGTGATGTAAGTCCCTTCCTGGGGTTGTAAAAATGCGATTAGTATTTCTTGAATGATTAAGGTTCCGTTTTAAATTCGAGGTTGCAAAGTATGAAACGTCGATCCACTGAGACCGATTATATCTTCATTTGCAACCACGTATAAAAACTTTTGTAATTATCTCAATACTTGTGTGTACTGGACATGGCGGCGTTGAAGAAACAAGTTTGATAAATACATATTCCATTTTTCAGAAATGGTTGCAAATGTAAGTAACTATGTTGAACTTTTTTTTTATTCACTTATGAATTCTGCAGAACTTTTGTAATTTTTTCAAACAAATTGCAATGGAAAAATACAACAAATGAGACAAACATAAGGTTCCGTAACTGTAACAAGGTTGCAAACTCAATGCATGTCGTAAAACAATATTACTAGCGGTATTCCTAGTTTGCAGAACTTTTGCAATTTTCTGAGCGAAAAATGAAGCATTATAACGTTTTTGCCATTTAAACAATGTTCCGTTCATCGCAGGCTTATGCAAAACTTTATAGTTTGTTTTCATTCACGCACTAACAGACTAGTGAAGTTTGAAAACTTTTGGAATTATTGTGAATTGACTGTCCATATCTACTGGCCTAAGAAGCGCACTGCGTATTCCTGTGGAGCATGATAACCTCATAACTAGATCACTGGAACGGAGAGACTTAGCGGCCATATTGCCTATGGTTGCCTGAAATGCTTACTAACGGGAGCGGTCTTTTTCTATTTCTGTTTCCCTCTGTCTTTCTCCCATAGAACAATTGGTGAAAATCTAAACAATATTTTTTATAACTTTCACATGAGTTTATAGAAATCACATTCATTTATCAAAATTACGCTCACATCTAGTTAGTCATATTCTGCTTCATTCTTAACTATCTGATATATTTGTTATATAGTCTTGGTTTCATCCTTAAACCAGCTGACGAACTTCAACCCTCAGGAATAGAAAATTCTGCTTGCAATGGATGAACTAGGCCTTTTCGTCGTGTGAATCTCAGCACGGTGGTCCGGCGGGAAATCGAATCCCGGTCTTCCGCTAGATAGGCGGACGTGCTTACTCCTACACTACCGTAAAATATTTATATTTGACGTCAAGAAAACTAAGGAAAAACCTGTATTTTTTTCACTTGGACACTAATATTTGCTCCTCTTTCCACAAGCAATGCACCTACAGTTGCCGCGACACTCAGTTGCGCACTTGCAGCCAGTGGTAGAAATGTTCTTCTTTACGGCGATTAGGAGAGTTCTCCAGTTGACTTCCAATCTTACACCATCGGAGCTTCTTTTCCAGCCCCGATCTCCAGGCAATGGAAGCTCTTGCATCGGCTCCTTAGACTGATAAAAAATTTGACTCATGTACGATACGCGAAGCGTATGGAGGAATAATCTGTTGTTTAAAGTACTTGCTGCAATCCAAGGTTGATGAAAATAAGTCTGATCTGAAATCACAAAGATACATACAATAATAACACCATTTATTATATCACCGTCTTGCACATTTTTCATCTCCTTTACTTTCCTCTAGAATTATTTACTCGCCGTACAACACTTGAACAAAATCGAAAAGAAAACTATTACTCGTGGAAAGAACTTCAAATGTATGCATTTAAGGAATATGTCAGAATAGTCAAGAAAGAAGCAGAATTTTATTTAAGTAACTAGCTGTGATGCGTAATTTAGATAAATCAAGTTAACTCAGGTTATAGCAGTATTCGTAACAAAACATAATGATGAATATGTAAAGGTAACATATCAATTGGTAAACGTTGATTTGCATTTGTATGAGGGAGAGATAGAGAGACAGGGATAGAAAGAGCCCGCTCTTGTAAGCATTTCAGGCAACCATACCATGCCGCAAAAAGTCCGGTGCCGCTATGACTCTCCCGTTCTTGATTTTGATATCATGCCCCACAGGAAGACCCCGTGCGCCCCTGATGAGGCATCACGGTCCACGTGCTGAACAAGATACTAGATTGATTTTCAGCAAATTGAAATCAATTTTTTGACATGAGGACACCTCATGGCCCCAAGGGGGCTCTTGGGGTGTAAATGATAGATTCTCACCATTTTAAAATGAACCGCATCTTTCCAACGGCTTTGTTGGTTTCCAAGTTGAGTGGTGAAATATTTTTGAAGGGACTGGAGAGGGGTAATTGCACAGGGGTATTTGGTAGTAACTACCCTGAAAATGACCTGAGGGGTCCATAGAACCTTAATAGGTAATGTACGACGTCATTGTTCACAGCCAACAAGACTTTCCTCTGCTAACCTGAACCGGTCACAGCCGTATAGGCATTGTTTGTGAAGAAATAGTGTTGTTGGTCATTGCCCGTGTGAAAAGCATCAAAAGTGTTTTTGGGTTTGACTGAAATGTTGACAGAAAGCAGCTTCATAGCAGTGTCGACAATAGTTTATAGTGACAATGAAAGTTTAAGCTTCAAAGTACTCATAAAAATAACCAAGTGACACCCATGGCCTATCGACTTCGACAATTGCGGAACTAGCCAAACGTTACACCCATACTCAATCCCACAAGAGATGGGATGAAACCAAAGGATGCAGTTTTGCCAGGATCACCTTGGGCGACCCTGAGAAGCTGGATCCGAATAAATATCTGGCGATGACCAGGAATAACCTCCGTTCAACAGTGGGATAACTGACTGGACACTGTCAACTAAGGAAATACCTCCATATTATGGGGCTAGTGGACACACCTCTATGCAGGATGTGTGAACAGGAAGATGAAACTGTCAGGCATGTCTTATGTGAATGTCTGGAGCTATCGTCGATAAGAGAGTGTGTGTTCGGTGAGTCTTGGCCTACACCTGCCGATATTAAGGAGATGTCTCCTGGAGACCTGTCCTCTTTCCTGGATAAGGCAGGTTTGACAATGTCCTAGAAGGGCGACTCCTTGGGAGGATGTACAATGGGCCATATTGTGGCCTAAGTGCTGTGGGTCTATACTCACCCTCCCTACTCTACAGATACAGACTCATAAAAATATGAATGATCCACGATCTGAATTGATTGCCATCTTTTGGCATTATGTGAAAGTAAATCATAAAATTGTGCTATTGAAAATACGACATCCGTAAGAAAACTGATAACTTGGGACTGAACCTCTGCTGCCTGTTTCCTGGCCAAGTAACCCAGATCCAAACTCCATAGTCGCTGATTGTTCTTACCTGTGATGGAAACATGTGCAGAGAAAATTTCAGGTTTCATAACATAACACAGGTCTGGCCATCACGAGCTCTTGGGTTATAACAAATCTGAGGTTATTGAAGCTCAGGAGCTCTTGAGAATGAAATGAAAGTTTGAGGGGTTTATATCTGTCGAAGTACCTATGCGAAAAAGTGTGAAAAGATTCTATTAGTGATATCGAAAGAGAAATCAAATGGAATATTCAGGAAAAATTGAACTCAATGAAATTCAATTGGGAAAAAGTAAGGACAATTCTTTTTTATTTGTGAATTGGTGAATCTCGCTAATTCTGGCCGTAGTGGAATGTGTCCATAGCCGCAATCTCTTCAGTTTATCATTTTCTGCTTTTTTGTTTCTCAATTTCAAACCAACCCGATTTTTTACATCATATATTGAATTGCTTTCCGAATAATGGGTTCAATATGTATTTTTCCGTTAACTAGATGACTTCTCCCTGAGCATGTCGACTACCAGGGGCTGTATTCTTGACATGAGTCTGTATACGACTTTGTGTTGTGTCGCAGTTCCACACATCTGGTCAATATCGCTTTAAGTCACTCTATTCAAACAAAAATAAATGCGCCTGACTCAAGAATTGGACACCAGAGGCCTGATTTTCAAATCGGGTGAACTCTCCCATCAATAGAAAATTCTATCTTATAAACAGAATCTTTTTAAAATGGAAAAAGACATTCGACTCTCTCTGGGTATGAGGGTTTACCTGATTTGAAAATCAGGCCTCCGAAGTCAAAACTCATGCGAGCTAACGATTAACGATGCTGCACACCTTCTCTAAAGGCCCGTCTAGACCAAAATTAAAGCTCTGGAACTGCTCGCAAGCTGCACATGAGCTACGCGTCCACGTCAAAAATTGAACTGGGATCGGGAACAGTTTTCTAAATTTCAATCATACAGCTCCTCGAGGTTCGCATCAAAAGAATGAAAATTAAAAACAGAGTAATTTATATACAAAGTTATCACTCCTCTACGAAAAGATGCAACCGTACCGATTATTTGTGAAAGATGGTGAAAAATCAATTAAGCCTCATCTAGAATTACAGCTCACTCAATATTGGAACAGAAAACATCCAACACCATGCTTTTCACTTGATGAGTGAGAGAGGTACCTGATAAGAACACAACCAATTGGTCGACGGAGAATCGTATACAAAATCAAAAGCTTGGTTTCATATTCAACAATGGTGACATAATGAAGTCTTCATATTGTTCTTTTCTCACTTCTCACTTGAATATTGTGATTGAATGTGTGCAAAGAAAATTTCCGAGACATCTCTCCTTCAAAATGGGAACAAATTTACATTTCAATCATGGAAATAAACTGTGGGTAAATTGATTTCGGAATCAATTCCTGTAATCATAACATATTTCATAACAGTCTATCTGAAAACTCTGAACTCTGAGATCCGTATCCCCAATGCAAAATAAGACAAAATTCAAAACTGAAAACTAATTGAACGAAAAATGCCAGAAGAAACACAAAAAAGAAATATACTCATGTCTTTTTTGACATAGTGATTTTAACTTTTAATTCTTTCATATCATGATTGCCAACTATATTTGCCCTAAACATCTTCCCTAGCCTCTGGTACCCCCTCGCCAATAAACTCGTGACATTTCGTAACCTTCCCATAAAAGAACGTTTATATAACCACATAATCACCATAGCAAACAATCAGAAGCAAAAGTGACCTTATCAGGAGCGAGTTGCACATCTTTCGGCGCATTCAAATTTCTGGATCAAGTTGAAATGTTACCATTTTGAGACCAGATATTCTCAGATTGAGCCAGTCTACTACTAGTTTGGGTGTTGTTATATGATGCAATTCATAATTGAACTATTGAAAGTGGCTGTGGTACTTTGACTGTTCAAATGGGAAAAAATCGTATTGTTACTAGTGGATGTGCTTGTGCTGCAACAAATTATAACGAATATTTCCCTCATATATAAAATGCCCCTTAGAGGCAATGCAATTATCGAAAACTTACAGCGGTAATTGCATTGTATCAAGTCACCATAACAACACATTTGAAACCGTATCGCTAGACGTCAGTAAACAACACAAATAAATGTCAGATAGACTTCAAGAATAGAAAAACATTTCGCGTTTAGGTGAGTACTCCATACAATCTATATAGGAAAGTATAAACGAATGAAAACTAACATTTCCTTGAGAATTTCTTTATTCGTGAAATATTCCAATGAATTACATTCGTGCATAAAAATGACCAGATAATTTTGCATTCAAGCGTGATATCTTATACAAATTGCATTCGATTATTTTCATATTTTGTCCTTCAGCTCGAGCACTTTCGCCAAAATATGAAAATAAACTTGCAATTTAGATATCACGCTTTCTTGCAAAATTATCGGTAATTTTTCTGCACTCGTGCAATTATAACCGATAACAGATCGAAAACTGAACTATATCTCCATAATACACCATGTTGGATTATTATAGCCTAATGGGGTTGGAAAATGAACGTAAATTACATAAATTGAATATTTTTTCCTGATTTCCCGAAACGCTCATGAAAAAACATTATTGTGACAATTGCAGAAGCGATTCACCAATGATCTGACTTACGATGAGCATAGGTGGTTCAACGGCTGCTCGATTCCTTTGCCGAAAAAGGCCCTTTTTCTTGATCGGCAATGGTTCTTTCAATTTTCCCTTCCGAAGAACAAACCACACCAATAGTCACAAAGAAAGTAATAATATATTCTGATTAACACATAGCTTTGTGTGAGGAAACGAAAAATAGCCGACAGGGCGAAATATTAATCAGAGAAACACTTGATTGCTACCAACGAGCATAAAACATTTAACGAACGTTCTCGACGGGTTTAGCCAATGAATTCAACTCCGATATACGGTACGATATAAGGGTGTTGAATTCTTCATATGTGAGGATTTGCTGTCCGGTCACTCTACGAATATGAGTTTTGACGGATTGAATTCCACTCTCCCACAATCCACCGAAATGGGGAGAAGCGGAAGGAATGAAAGAATGATAAATATTTTCGAATTCAACAGCATTTTTCATCAATTCAGTCAATTCCTCAGTAGCGCCAACGGAATTCGTGCCGTTATCGCTGTAAATGTGCGAAACTTGGCCACGACGAGCCACAAAGCGCTGCAAAGCAGCTAAGAACATTTTAGACGTCATATCACTGACTAACTCGAGGTGAAGGGCCTTAGTTGCAAAGCACACAAATAGGCACAAATATCTCTTGCATGTTCGCACTACTCTATGTCGAGTCATAGTTGATGTGAAAGGACCTCCGAAATCGACGCGAACACAGCTGAATGGTTTGATTCGGCCAATTCTGGAGGGGCAGATTAACAATTGGAAGTTGAAAAGGTTTGGGATTTGTTTTCCAACATCGATGAGACTGAGACAATACGGAATTGATTGCACGTTCAGGAGATAAAATTCAATACTGTTGAGAAATTAGGAATTGAGTGGTGCGGAAACCTGCATGTAAATATTTTTTATGGAAATATTCAATGACTCGATTAGTCAAACGACTGTTTCACGACAATAAAACTGGATTTTTGCATTGCGAGACAAAGAGGAATTTTCTGATCGTCCTCCAACGCGAAATAAATTTTTTAGTCGATAAAAACATGCAGTTTTCGCAACGGCTTTGAAAAACTTTTAGATTTCAATTCGGTACCACAATTAATATATTGAGTTCTTTGAATGAGAGGAACGAGACCATCATATAGTTCTGAAATTGAAAGCGGACCATTCCCTTTTTTATGAGGATTTTGACAATAATGGGGGAATCTAAATAGATGAGCTCTTACTCGCTGTAAAAGAAGTGAGTGACGAGAATTCATTCAACAAAGTGTCATTGAGAGAATCATTTTCAGTCTGAGTTATAAAGTTGAGTTTTCGTTCCTCTTCTGAAGACGAGGACGAACGAGAAGAATTAGCTTGATCATTAAGTCATGGTTTCAAATTTGCGGAGCATTTCTGAGCCACAGAACCAACTAGAAGTTGAGGAGAGTTCAGACGGTAAAACACCACGAGAAGCTACTTCTGTCGAGTTGTATTTGGATTCAACATAATACCATAAGTCGGAAGATATTTTATTTTAAATATAGGCGATTCGATTCGCAACGAATGTCTTGAAATGATGCGGAGAATTTTCAATCCAGGTGAGGGAGATTTGTGAGTCAGTTCGAAAACACATTTTTGCAAATTTGATTTTTCCTTTGAAAATATCCAGATGAAATAAAAGTAATTCAGCTAATAGGACTACTTATTTATAGGAATAATGATTTTTTATAGGTGTCACTCTGCCACTTTCGACTTCGAAAATTGATTATTGGTATCGATACTTCTGACGTATATGACGCCAGCATATCCCATACCCACCATCTGGGAAAAAAAAATAATGGAAAGGGGGGTCTTGTGATACATCATTTTGAAGCTCCTGACGAATACTTACCAACCCTACAATATGAAGTTTCTCTCTGTCATATGGCAACCCAAAAACCCGATAAGGTTTGGTTATTTTTTGTTCATAAAAAAATATGTCAGTACAACGAACATCATTGTTCAGTTCAAATATTCTCATTTAGTTTCCGATTCTATAAGTGGATAAGTACCACGTATACTGTCCCCAAAATGGTCAATTGAACAGAAGTCAAGAGGGGAATTGTATTTGAATATGCTGACAACTACTGTTGATCCTCTAATCACCGAAATCGTCGAAGTGAACCGTAATGATTTCGATATGGATGTTATTATTCCAAAAAGTTGGAGTTTGGAGTTGACCCGTTCAGTACTAAAAGATTATTTAAAAAATAAAAGAAATGCACTGTATAAATAATCTGAGATGCCTTCTCGGAACGAAACGAATATCATCGAAATAGTCTCTCAGAGTAAAACATTCACTGATCATGTATGTATGGATGCTGCTCAAAAAACAACAAAATATTCAAACTGGAATCAATAAACACTGACCTAAAAAAAGCCAAAGTGGTCGAATGAATTTGCGCCATGCCAATCCTATCAACTAATGCTCTCGAGTTTGTAGCTCGTTTTTTTCCCAAGATAACCGTTCATCTATTGTTCGTCATGGCAATCTCAACCAAACGGGTTTTTCCCCAATGATTGATTGGAAGAACGCAAAAATATTACTACTTTATTCAATATCAATTAATCAATTTCACCTTTGCTCAGCTCGACGGTGGATGGACTCAACTGTATTCATGAATAATATCAGCAGCATCTGCATTCGTCCGTATAATCTACCGTGAATTTGTGAAAATCAGGTATTTATACTAAGAACTTATTAGTAGAAATGCGCGTCGGGGGTTGTGTTAAGGTAAGCGTCCATAGGTACGCATCGTACGAAACGGATTTTAGAATTATTAGTATAGAAAGTTATACATATGCGTCCACTGACCGGCAGCGGACGGATCGCACGTATCGGTCCGTCGGTAATGCCGATGAAATTGATCGAAGGGGCAACTTTTCCGACTGGTGCGGATGACGTCATGCGGATTGCCGATAAGTAGACGCATGTCACAATAGGTAGTCGCTGGTCGCCTCACAGATCATTTGAATTTTGTTACATTTCGACACTAAGTACACGCACGTGCTTTAATTTTAATTGTTACTACGCATATCATGGAGCAAATCAGTGAATAGTGTATGATATTCTCCAAATTGTGATCTTTTTTTGAATATGTCATGTATCCACAATCTATGTCTCCTCTTATTTCCCCTCCTTTCTTCTTCATCTAATAACAAAGCAATACTGACAAGTTCTTCATCACTTTCCATGATCGGAAACATTACACACTGTAATGTTTCCGATCGTCCACTCACTACGAAAATGCGAATGTTACTTAAAAGCCGACCGTCGCATCGGCAATCCGATCGCTACGGATACAGTGGACGCACTACCACAAATCGATCCGTTTTATACGATCCGTACGATACGTACGATGCATACCTATGGACGCGTACCTTTAAGGGGACTCTAAAGGTAAGCGTCCATAGGTACGCATTGTACGTATCGTACGGATCGTACGAAACGGATTTTAGAATTATTAGTATAGAAAGTTATACATATGCGTCCACTGACCGGCAGCGGACGGATCGCACGTATCGGTCCGTCGGTAATGCCGATGAAATTGATCGAAGGGGCAACTTTTCCGACTGGTGCGGATGACGTCATGCGGATTGCCGATAAGTGGACGCATGTCACAATAGGTAGTCGCTGGTCGCCTCACAGATCATTTGAATTTTGTTACATTTCGACACTTAAGTACACGCACGTGCTTTAATTTTAATTGTTACTACGCATATCATGGAGCAAATCAGTGAATAGTGTATGATATTCTCCAAATTGTGATCTTTTTTTGAATATGTCATGTATCCACAATCTATGTCTCCTCTTATTTCCCCTCCTTTCTTCTTCATCTAATAACAAAGCAATACTGACAAGTTCTTCATCACTTTCCATGATCGGAAACATTACACACTGTAATGTTTCCGATCGTCCACTCACTACGAAAATGCGAATGTTACTTAAAAGCCGACCGTCGCATCGGCAATCCGATCGCTACGGATACAGTGGACGCACTACCACAAATCGATCCGTTTTATACGATCCGTACGATACGTACGATGCATACCTATGGACGCGTACCTTTAAGGGGACTCTAAAGGTAAGCGTCCATAGGTACGCATCGTACGTATCGTACGGATCGTACGAAACGGATTTCAGAATTATTAGTATAGAAAGTTATACATATGCGTCCACTGACCGGCAGCGGACGGATCGCACGTATCGGTCCGTCGGTAACGCCGATGAAATTGATCGAAGGGGCAACTTTTCCGACTGGTGCGGATGACGTCATGCGGATTGCCGATAAGTGGACGCATGTCACAATAGGTAGTCGCTGGTCGCCTCACAGATCATTTGAATTTTGTTACATTTCGACACTTAAGTACACGCACGTGCTTTAATTTTAATTGTTACTACGCATATCATGGAGCAAATCAGTGAATAGTGTATGATATTCTCCAAATTGTGATCTTATTTGAATGTCATGTATCCACAATCTATGTCTTCACTTATTTCCCCTCCTTTCTTCTTCATCTAATAACAAAGCAATACTGACAAGTTCTTCATCACTTTCCATGATCGGAAACATTACACACTGTAATGTTTCCGATCGTCCACTCACTACGAAAATGCGAATGTTACTTAAAAGCCGACCGTCGCATCGGCAATCCGATCGCTACGGATACAGTGGACGCACTACCACAAATCGATCCGTTTTATACGATCCGTACGATACGTACGATGCATACCTATGGACGCGTACC
Organism: Zygogramma bicolorata; assembly: GCA_032362365.1. Lineage (NCBI taxonomy): Eukaryota > Metazoa > Arthropoda > Insecta > Coleoptera > Chrysomelidae > Zygogramma > Zygogramma bicolorata. Next base: position 31,577 of record JAVJAQ010000908.1, on the reverse strand, counting down.
TTTAAGGGGACTCTAAAGGTAAGCGTCCATAGGTACGCATCGTACGTATCGTACGGATCGTACGAAACGGATTTTAGAATTATTAGTATAGAAAGTTATACATATGCGTCCACTGACCGGCAGCGGACGGATCGCACGTATCGGTCCGTCGGTAATGCCGATGAAATTGATCGAAGGGGCAACTTTTCCGACTGGTGCGGATGACGTCATGCGGACTGCCGATAAGTGGACGCATGTCACAATAGGTAGTCGCTGGTCGCCTCACAGATCATTTGAATTTTGTTACATTTCGACACTTAAGTACACGCACGTGCTTTAATTTTAATTGTTACTACGCATATCATGGAGCAAATCAGTGAATAGTGTATGATATTCTCCAAATTGTGATCTTATTTGAATGTCATGTATCCACAATCTATGTCTTCACTTATTTCCCCTCCTTTCTTCTTCATCTAATAACAAAGCAATAATGACAAGTTCTTCATCACTTTCCATGATCGGAAACATTACACTCTGTAATGTTTCCGATCGTCCACTCACTACGAAAATGCGAATGTTACTTAAAAGCCGACCGTCGCATCGGCAATCCGATCGCTACGGATACAGTGGACGCACTACCACAAATCGATCCGTTTTATACGATCCGTACGATACGTACGATGCATACCTATGGACGCGTACCTTTAAGGGGAACTCTAACAATGTCGTGTTAAACTACGATCGAGAGTCGGATTCAATATCCTACGTCATTAATGGAATGAATATGAAGTTTTCCTCTTGTCCGACCATGACTTTGCACCTTCCCAATCAATCAGCAATCAACATCAACAATAATTACCGATGGAAAAAAAACAAGCGAACATCAAAGGCACATTTCTGAAATTCGTATAATTATATTCTCCAAATTAATACTCCGCAGCCCTCACCTTTGATATTGGTTTTGATTATTTTAATGTTGGTATAGATTGATTCCGCGATAGGTGTGAATTTTAATTGCCTATTTTCTCTAGGTAGTGATATTCTATAACTTGTATTTACCGTAATTATGAATGAAGGGTACAGGGGAAAAACCGGCCAAGTCACTTTTTGTTATATTCGATCTGGAGGCATTTTCAAGGTTATATTCACTTTTGTGGGGAATCGTGCTAGTAGATTTATGAACTATTTAGGTGTCAGGCGCAATGAAAGAAATATCCCCGACGCACTAATTTTGGAAAAATATGATAATTAAACCCTGACTTAGCCCTTCTTTCCCCAAAATATCTGGCCAATTTCGTTTCTTGGCTGATTATCAGGTAAATTATTTCAAAAATAATATCATCACACAAAGTATATTTGAGGGAATGCTCAATGTGAACAATGTGAGTGGACTTCCAATATCTTCAAAATAGTCCTGCACTATAGGCACTAAATTCAATATCAGTATTTTCCATTTTTGTATGAATTTGAGGTGCTCAAGCCAAGGAAACGTTTTCAATAATATTCATTAAAAACTTTTTGTTCAGCAAGGTCAGGCCCGGATTAGGAATCTTGGCGCTTTAAGAAGCACATATTTTGCCGCCCCCAACACAAATGTTTGGTTACTATTTTTCCCCATGATATTAAGAAGACCCAATAAACGGATAAAAAATATATTAAAAATGAAAATTTATTCAAGAAACTAAGACAATAGCGTGTATAAAATGAAGGTACCGAGGTATAACATGAATAAAATATTACATACTAACGGTCCCGACAGACTTTGGACGTTGTCCTGTACATGTCTTGAACTCAAAAATCTCAAACACTTTGACGATTTACGATCTGACGCAAATCTAAATAAAGTCTCGAAGCGTAGATAGAAATAAAATCCCCTACATGATATAACAAGGCGCTTCTATAAACTAGATATCTGGACTAGAGCATTAGCCTAAGGAAAATAATTTCTATGGAGGATTGTAAATATAATATATAATAATAACAAAATATGGAAAATTTGCGAAGGTTTGCGCCCGCTGAATTATGCCGGCTTAGTGGGCCTGAGCAAGGTTGGAACTCGACTGCCGATCCCGAGTATATCGTGGTATAGACATAAACATGACGAATATTCTTCTGTACCGCTAGGACTTAGTCTGTTTTCCCCTGCATGGTTCATTCTTGGTCGTTTATTACAGCGGATTGAAGAATTTTTTCCTTGTTTGATATACTCAAACGAGAGCTCCTTTGATGGGCTACAATCTACGCGTTATTTCTCAAATCTCTAAAATGACTGACTCAGCCGGTATTCCCATTGTACCCTTCATACGTTCTTTCAGTCGCTCTTATAATTCATACTCCTTGTCGAAATGCATTTGGATTCTTCCTCATGATCATTCCCAATTAAACTGAAAATTTTTTGCTCACTTATAAATCCAATGAAATTTATATATTTGAGGTCATGTGAATGAAAATAACAAATTGGGGCGACATTACACTGATAACAGATCCCATGGGCTGTTTTCAATTCGTTTCTACGGATACGCATGAATGTCAATTTTGACGTTTCTCACACATTAATATAAATTCAACATGTCACGTTTTGGTTATGATAAAGATGAGAATATAAACGAAATTATCATGTCAAATACACCCAGAAATACTGTGTACAGTAAGAAATTTGTTTGGAAAGCTTTTATTGACTTTTGCAGTATTAGAAATTATGAATTAGATGGAAGCCGAACGGTAGAAGAGATAGCGTCAATTTCAAAAGATTGGGCCGTGAATATGTTTAAAAATGTTGTTTTTCCAGAAGCGCGAGCAGCCCGCGATTGTGCACGGCGAAAATTGCAGTCTGATCCTACTAAAAGAAAACAAAGTTCTGTAGCATTAAGTTTGACAGAAGTAACCAAAATGATCAATTTGTAGGATGAAAAAACTCCTGAAGGGCTGCAACGGAAATTCTACCATATAGCCGTGATAGAATTAGCTTGGAGAAGTGGGGAAGCTGCTTCATGCTCAACGAACTTTTTTTGTATCGAAACAACGATGGATCTGAAACAAATCGAATTGAATATAATCTTATATTTAGTAAGACTTGCCAAGGCGGATCAAAAATGTGCACACAAAGCAAATTTATAGTGGAAAACGATGAAAGCAACATTTGTCCTGTCAGATTGTATAATAAATTTATTTCAAAAAGAGGCTCGAATATTAAAACAAATAGATTGTTTTTAAGACCAAATCGTCACTGGAATTCGGAAAACGACCACTGGTATGATAATATGTTTATAGGAAAAAATACAACTAAAAACTAGACAAAATAATCTGCAGAAGCAATTGGCCTAAATACTAAAGAGAAAAAGATTACAAATCACTCGAACAGATCGACCGCAGTTAGTCAACTGGCAAAAAATGGGGTTCAAGAGCAGCAGCTCATAAAGATTACAGGCCACAACAACGCTAACTCCATAAAACCTTAATTAAATATTGACCAAGAACATCACAACCTAATTATTAACAGCATGCGTGAAAATAAATCGTCGTCAGTTATTAAAACTAACACCTCTGGATCTTCGTTTAATTGTTTGAATTGTTCATTCACTAATTGTACTTTTAAATAAATAATTTTGTGTTTGTATTCATTTCAAAAAAAGCAAAAAAATTTCTTCCGAATAACCCTCAAACATTGATTAATCCTCAAAAATTTAATAACAGATTTCTCAAGCTTGTTGCTTATTGAAAACAGACCAAGCAACAAGCTTTTGAAATCTGTTATTAAATTTTTTCGCACAATTATCAATGTCCTCGAGTTATTACTACTGATAACAAGTTGAAACGAAGTTACTAGAAAACGATCCGTTCACAAATACGCTTTGTTATATTGTGTTTTCATAGTCGGTCTTCCGCCAAAGACCTTAAAGTGATAACAATGTTTATTTTGCTATCAGACAAAACATGATTGTTCAATATCTATATGGATATCCACTTTCAGTGATTATTGCTAGAATCGTTTTGAAATAAAAATTTGAGATGAATTCGAATCAGATGAATATTTTCCGTCGAAAACATTGATTGAAGAAGAGTCATTTGTTAACATTCATTAAAAAGAGATCGGGCTCACAAGATTTTATATCAACAGGTATCTAATATTCCATTCCTCATTTGAAACAAGGTGACAGAATGTTTAACACAAGTATGGGGTAGTATTATAACTGATAATAAACATTTATAAATGGAAGGTGGAAATAGATAACCTTCGCATTTCTATTAGTCTTTTCACTTATGGCTACATCCTAATGGAGTAGTGGTTTGGGACGCACCTGGTTATGATAAAAATGTTCTGTTTACACGTTTACTCTATCGCACCAACTGTATTTGTATGTAACGTGGAGTAAAATGCATGATCAACTTGTCGACTTGATGGAATTGTTATTTCGCGTCATTGACGATTTTAACATTCGTGTTCAATTAAAGTATAAATGACTTACTGTGAGGAAATTCGATTTTTGTTGTACGAGAAGTTATGTTCGAATAGGCCAAAGTGGTAGCACAGCGATATCGTATCGCTCACTCATCGTGCCCTGGATAACTCATTATGATGAAGCATCGAAAATTTGAAGGGATGGGTAATCAAAATATATATTCTTGTCATTGTGGAGGGTTGTTATAAACGAACGTGTCTTCATTTTGTAACGATGAGAGTTGGGGATTGAGGAGACTGATACCCCAGCGTCAAATCGAGAAAAAGTCTTGATAATGGCTCCAAAATGGGGGCCGAAACGGAGTTACAGCTGTTTCCAAGTTGAGTGGTGAAATATTCCTGGAGAGAGTGAGGAGGGGTAATTGCACCGGGGTATTTGGTGGTGACTGCCCTAAAAATGACCTGAGAGGTCCATAGAACTGTCGTACAAAGTGGCGTTCCTTGATAAGGTTGCAGTTATATTTGGTCGTTAACATCCTCCCGCCTACACGTCGTAACAAACAGAAGTCGTCATCTAGTACACCTATACCCCCACAACCATAGAGTTGGTCAGGTTCTGTCTCAGCGAGATTCATCTTTTTGGGTGCACACCATTTGGTAATCAACCCAATACCGTCCTCCCCATCTTTTTGACTTATTCGTGCACAGCAAAATGTTGGTAGTTAATTTCATACTCTTTTTGATTTCCTATAGTGAGGGAGGTACCATATCTAGTGTATGAGTAACATTGCAGTGAATATGAACGTACTCAGTTCAACCATTTCACCATTTAGCGGCAGTTCATTAACATAACCCGCATATTTATTACTACAATAATTTTCAAATCTTACCCACTGAATACTTTACTGTAACATAGTTCTCTATTACTTAGCAATTGGATATTTTCCCATTGACAATCTCTAAGTTTGAAAGACTAGTTTTGAAATTCTGAAAGAAGTTAATGTGTGAGACTTCTGGATACTTGGTTCCCATTTCTTACGGACCTGTACTTCCTTATTCTTGTTCCAGATCTAATGGCGCCACGACCGATCTTGTCGGGTACTCCATTTTCTTATTATAGAGCTTGGTACCTGATAGAAGGCCCAAGACGAACTGACTTCACCTGAAAATCGGTCTGGTATTTATAGGAAAAATGGTGTTTCCATAGCTAACGTGCTTCTCTATAGAACTCGATGTCCTTTGCCGAAAATTCCAATCTTGCTTTCAATTCACGCAACCCAAGGATCTGAAACTTATGTAAGATGTGCTAAGAAACCTTGTCTTTCACTATGGAGAGCACGGACACCCGAGTCACAAATCCTTTTCTCACAAATCATCCCGAAAGTCGGCAAAGTTTGGGTTGTTGACGCTACAGGGCACTCATTCGGAAAAAGCCTCTGGGTGCCCCCTTCGGCACAGGGAAGTGACAATTTTTTGTGCCAGTCTTGTGAAAAAAAGATGTACTCTAACTTCCATAGAGAAATTTGTGTGTTCAGCTGCTCACAAGTACCCCACGTCCCGGTGAAGTTGAGCTGCGGTACCAACAACACTCAGAACAGCCAAATCCTGCTCTGGTTGTCCCATGAACAGAGTTCTTCCCTTTCGTAGGCACTATTCTCATCACCACGAAGAGAAGTTTGCTAGGTTTTCCTTTTCTGTACAGGTATGATTGAATCAGAGGCCTGTATACTTTACCTATCAGTTTACTTATTATTCAGGCATGATCCTGGAATTTATAGAAAGCCGACAACACCCCGGGGCATTCCATCTCATATCCAATTTAATTTTCGATTTTTTCCATATAGGGCTATTGGTCGGGAAGTCAAATCGAAAGATTCCTCTGCTGTAGGAGTCAGTGATCTTTCAATATGTTTTCAACCACCAACACAAATACATATACATAAGCAGAATAAAATGAATGTGCATTATATACATAGACATATACTCATACACATACACACATTCAAATACACATATATACATTCATCCTTTTTCAGCAAGCGATTTTCAGATATGCTCGTAGTTGGCACAACTTTTGGATATAGTTTGTGTCTGTTTAGAAGTTTTCCGCCCCAAGATATTTAAAATGCTGGTTTGAGCAAGAATCTCTGATTAGTTTTAGTGATTCGGTCTATATATTAGACTATATATTTCATGACTTTCATCATGTCGAAGGATGAATTTAAAAGATATCAGTTGTTCTAATTAGTTGCCATAATATTATTCGAAAATCTTTCCACCAATTTTGTGTTAGTTGCTCACCTTGAAAAATCAACACTTCCGCCTTCTTCAATATATCTTATCTTTCAATAATATAATATATAGGGTGCTGAAAGTGTTGAGTGCTGATTCCTGAAGAGAAAAAGTGACCAAATCTGAAACCAACCAGAGAGTTGCTCATTTTTGAGGAGACCTGTTTTATTCATTTCTTGTGATATTGGATTGAAAAGAGCCACCACTTGAAGCCGCCTATGCAGGCTTGGCAAGAATGGGGAAGGGTTAAGAGGGATATTTCCTCACTCCATCGGATCGAGTATTTTAGAAAACTATTTTGGTAGGTTTCGAACATGGTGTGAACTCGCATTATCTCCTGTGTCTATGTATGTGACGATGATAAATGATTGGTTTAGCAAAACAACCATTCTGCATCCACTATATCGGACAAAATGTTACTGGCCAGATCCACTGAAATATTTTCTTTCGAAATTCTGTTCTAGGAAACACCTGGAACTGATATGAATCGATCAATTTCATTATACAATACTGTATTTACTTCGTCTTGAGTGAGTAAAGATTCAAACTCATCACATCAAAGTGGTGCTTTCAATGAATTATCATTCTCAGGTAATTTGTGCTGAAATAACTTTTTCTTAGCCTCAACCGACCTCACCGTCGGGTAACTCATATTTTCCTCGATGAGGCTATTGTGTCCAAAAGAGGACAGCTATACGTCCCAGAAGGATCAAGCACCAATCTGATGCATCTAGGGACGTCCCTTGGGTTGTTATGTCACATGCTAATACTGGCATATATTCTTCGTATAGCAATTTGACTCCGTCTTGCAACAGATTGAGACTAACCTGCAATTCATGTATTCTTATATTGAATTTTGATTGACTAAGAACAGGAATAATGTATATGAATACCCCCTTCAACCAATTTTTCGAAATATTGCATCTGGCGACTCCTCTTGGATTTTTATATAACATAATCAGGTTTGACAATACTGAAATAAACTCATCCTATAGCAAGTTTGACCCCGTCTTTCAACAGATTGAGAATAACGTGCAGTTCGTGTGTTCTTATATATGTATTGAATTTGAGTTGAAAAATATCATGAATTGTGTATAGCGATGTCAAACCGCTCTCATTTGTCATATGGAAAAACTGCACAGTCATCTACCTTTCGATGTTCGATGGCATACCAATAAATATGCTACTGCAAAATCATGCGCTGTCTGGATCCGATGATGATGTTCCTAATATCAACCCCTCAATCTTCCTCATTTCATCACATTGCCTTGTGTGTGACTGGTATTTTCCAAATGGAATATTCATGAGCTAGATGTATTCACTAGTGCACTGAAAAACGTAGTGAGTAAAGTTGTCCAGGGCACGGATAGAAAGCGATATGGAATCACTATTCTTGCATTTTTCGTCGCAGTAAATAGTGGCTAGTACCACGAAAAAGACGTGACTACCATTTTGGTTTGTGAGGACGTGGCTCGAAGTATAATGGTCCATGGTCCCAGTCAATATCAACATGAACTTGAAAAGCAAATTGCTCTTGTACGAAATATAAATATACCTCTTTAATTATAAAAAATGAAAATCGTTCTGGAAATGTTACCCCCAAACTATCTCCAAGTATTACATTATTCCTGATGATTCATAAACGATATCATAGTTCTTAAATATCAATTTTACAAAATATTCATTAATGAACTATCTTTAGCACTGACTCAGAATGATAAATAATAAGTGGTTTTGATCGGTGCAGTTATAGTACGTAACATGACTAGGCTCGTATTTTTCAACAATGAAATTTCATCGTTGTCATTATCACATACATGTGCATTTCTGTACAAGCATCTAGGAATGCAAAGTTTTGATATGCAGTCACAATCATATTCGAATATTGGATTGCCTTATCGGTTCAATTTTATTTTGTGAATTTTATCAATTGAAAATGAGATAATGATGAATAACCAGGCATTCAATCGCTGGCACCAAAATCCAGATTCAAAATTAGTCGTTTGTTGAGGCTGTCGCAAAAAATTTGACTTTCAGTTCATTTCCCCCCTGAATCAAAGATGATGGATCACAAGCCCCCACTCCCCACCAGAAGGCGAATATATTTGAAAAAAATGTTTGATAAGAATTCTACTCTGGCTCATCTGGAAAAGAACCTCCGAATAACACGCCTCTCGACAGACATGGCTGAAATAATTTCTCAACAACAAAATATAAGAAGTATTTTCATGAACCTGAGCACAAATAGGGTTTGTGGATCCGATGAAATTCCAGCAATTGTGTGTGCCCCTCAGTTGACACCAGTACTTGAGTTTTTTCCTAAGTCCTGAAAAGTAACCAGAGCTCAGCCAGTTCCTAAGAAAGGAAAGAAAACTGTACCTTTTAATTGAAGGCCAACTGTATTACTTTTTGCCATTTCCAAAGTTATGGAAACAGTTAGGTGTTGCACTCGACTTCTCGAAAGTCTATTATCGAGTTTGCCATCGGAATCTCCTTTCTAAACTGCCGTCTTATAGTTTACCTAATCGATTGTGTACTTTGTTTCTTGTCTGACAGGTTTCTATTTGTAGATGTTGATGTAGTATCGTCTGATATTATCTTAATGAATGAAGGTGTTACACAGGGTTCAGTACTGGCGCCTACTTCGTTTGTGCTACATATTGATGATTTACTTGAGAGAACATCTTGTTCAGAACATATTTTTGCGGTTCTTTTTCCAGGTTCCTCATATAGGTCCGAGAATCGAAAATTCAGAGAGGCTTAGCATCAATAGTATTAACGATGACTTTGCGAAAATAATAGAATTGGGTAACATAAACTTCCTTCAATGCTGCGAGAACACAGGCGTGTTCCTTCTCAAAGAAGCCGATCTATCTTCATATGATATTCAGATGTCAGGAATAACTATTACTACAGTCCATGTGAGATCGATCGCTAAAGGTGCTTCCCAGAAGCTTGGATCGCTATTTCGTCCGTCTTGAAATATAGATCTCGTGTGTGGAGCTCGGAACCAAAACATTCATTGAAGATTCTTGATTCGAATCAGAGAGGCAATCTGTCTTATTGATGATTCTTAGCTGATGGACTTGCTCACTACGTTGCAGCATCGTAGAAGGTTGTCTCTTTTCTATAGATATTGTCTCTTTTCTATAGATATTTTCACGGTCGGTGCTCTTCTGAATTGTCGTCTATCGTTCCAACCTAGACAGTATCAACACGGATAACACAACGAGTGCAGAATTCCCACCTCTTTGTTGTGGATTTGGAAACCTGTCGTACGTCTCTTGCTTGGGAATATTTTTTCTATATTTTCGGAACTCCTTGCCGAGGAAGTTCTTCCTAAGACTTACAAACTTCATAAATTCAAAGTGAATGTTAATTCGTATCTCCTCTCTCTTGATTCACACGGTGTTCTCCGTACATTACGGGACTTCCCTTTACTATGAATCTGTATATGAAAAAATAGTCAAGTATTATTCAATAATAATGACACCTAGATGTTAATTCCATGACTATCAGCTGTAACCGGTCGAAATTATCACCGCTAGGAGGCAGCGAATTTTTTCTGTATTCCTATGTTTTGGTTGCCTAGACCTCAACTTCCATATGAGTTTTTCGCATCGAGGGAAATAATGGCTGAAATTATATGTTTTGGTTGCCTACACTTATACTTTTTCATCAGTTTTTTGCTTCGAAGGTAAAAATCGAAAGTAATACCACAAGATCTCAGAATTTTATCAATAAATTTTCAAATCTCAACAAAAACTGTTATTCAACAATACCATGTGAGCAACCAGTATGATGAAGAGGTTTAGATTTTGCTGTTGCTCTATTGGTATTGCTTACAAATGACAAAGTTTCAGTTGAATGATATTAAAATCCATCTGGGAAAATTTTCAGATCGAGTAGTATTCGTAAATATCATTTCTTGGAATATACTTAGCTGAATGCATTCATTTGAGAACAAGATATGAATTCTGAAATTTATTTATTTATTGTCTGAATAACGGAAAATATCAATATGAACATTCAATGTGAACATTGGCATTCTCAAGAACGTTGACAAATCGAATACATTCTGATATAGCCGAATACTTCACAGTTCAAAAGTGGAAAAAAGTCAAATTCAAATTTACATCATTGCGAACTTCATGATATAATATAAGTGCATTCCAAAGGACAGGTCATGATAATCAAAGGAGAAACGTGTGTTAATTATTTGCACATTAGTGTGTATGAATATGCATAAAAACATAAAAAAACTATTAAGTGAAAAAAATTAAACAAAGAAGCGGATAGATAAAGTTTGCCATACCCCAAAGGAATTCTACAAATTTGAATCAACAAAACAAGGATCTTCAATACAGGCCGAAAAGATCCTGCAGCGAAGTGCAAAAGGCTGTATTATGTAGTACGAAGCTAAAGATTACCGGCAACCATGGTGAACTACGAATGCTGTAAACCGAGACCTTTCCCATCTGATTATTTCATATGCACGAACTGCTTTGAAGTTTTCCGTAGAAGCTGTGTACTCCAGAATGAAAATGAGTTTAAATTCCTAAAGGACTTCAAAATTAATTGCTGCCTCGATAGTTCAGAAAGTGTTAGTGAAGAAAACTCCATTGGAGCAGACGATTAGTGAATTGAACGAAAATAACGCGATGCAAAATAGCTATATAAAAAAGCTCAAAAATGAATATCAAACATTTTTAGAAGATGTCTCACAAAGGGAGGAAGATATGAACGACAAAATAGAGAAATATGCATTGCAGAACAAAAAGCAGAAATAGCAGATTCACGAAACAATATGAAAGAAATTGAAAATGAATCCATCAGGACAATTTCTACTCAAACGACAACCTCAACCAAAAATAACTCAACAAAAACCAAAAATGAAAGAAAAAGTGGTAGCATCGCAACACAAACTTCTACACGAGTTAACTATGAAAAAAGGATTGCTGAATCGGAAAAAGAAATTACCGAACTGAATGACCTTATGCAGAATATGCTGACATTATCAAATACTCCAACACAGGAAAACAACTTCTATTCAAATGAATTGAAGACGTTGAAGAAAGAACTCCTAACTTTGAATAATATAGGTGGACAGAAGAAAGAGGAGAGAAAATAAATAGGATGACAGATGGAATAGAAGACGAGAAAATGGAAATATTGATAGTGAGTAGTTCTCAAGGCAGAAACCTCTGCAATTATCTGCGGAAGCTATTGGGAGAAAAATATACAGTGGAAACTATATTGAAACCCAATGCAAATGACAAGGAACTGATAAAGACAGCTTGTCATGAATGACATGGTCATACTTTGGCCGAATGAATGTAAAACAAATTCAGTGGAAGAATTTTTGACTCCATCCAAGAATATCCAGCGTATCATCATCACTGAGTCATATTACTGAAACAACTCCAGAATTGATAATATTACTTACCAAAAAAATATCGAGTTATTCGAAAGAACATATCAGACAAGTCTAAGGGGTTGTTTATTGGATTGCAACAACTACCTTAGAAGGACTAATTACGTCAATGGAAAAAACTTAATGAAACAGGAAAGTGGTTTCTGTGCAAGGCTCTAAAAAAGCTCATTTTGAATACATAGGTCAGAACAACACAAGTAAAGAATGAAACTTATTATAAGAACTTGATCCCAAACTCGGATCAAATAGGAAAACAAGGATTATCACTGGGAAATGAGATGAATCAGGAGACCATTCAACATGTGCAATGGGAGGTCCTTCAACAACAAACCCAAGTCCATAAAATAACATCACAGAATCAGAAGACAACCCAAGAAGAAACAGCGATGTAAGCTTATTTTTCAAGAGAAAGAGTTCGGTCAGTAATAAAACCATAATTTCAGTATTTTCCCTCAACATTCAATCGATTCGTAATGAAACAAATAAACTATTTATCTTGTTAGAATCTATCAATTTTCCAAAAATTGTGTCACTTACGGAACACTGGCTGAAACCAGAGGAGATACTATGTATACCTTTTTATCATGTTGCATCAAAATATTGTAGGAGCGCATTCTCCCATGGCGGCTCAGCCAACTTAATTCATGACACTTTGTCATATCTCGCATTCAGTAAGGTGGATGGGTTTTCTGATATTGTTGAGGATGAACAATTTGAAATGTCAATCGTTTTTTCGAAAAAGGTTAAACTATATATTTTGTGTATTTATAGAGCACCATTACATTCAGGAATAATTTCATATTCTCAATAATGTCCATTGGAAATGAAGCGAGAAAAGTTGAAAAAGACGGTGTTGACAGACTCTTTCGTGCATCAACAAGTGTATCAAAATAAAATGTGAAAACAGTTGACAGAATACAATACTCAAAACAAAATCAGCAGTGAGAAGTGTTGACCATGTTCATATCGTAAGGAGACCGGAAATTATTTCACTGATAACGTACTGAATACGATAACTGAATTTAATGAGTCTATCATACTTTTATTTCCGATATAATATTATTGAAAAAATGTCATGATTGGTTTTGTCGGAAACTAAGTGGAAATTGTCTAACTTTGTGCACTTACCGATATACTTGGACAAAGAAGGAGTTTTTGTATTTCCTGCAGAAATATATTCATGTGCTACGATTTCAATAAACAAAAGTCCTTATTTTTACAAGTTTGTCTAGAAGTGTTTCTGCACTGTGTCTTCGAAACAGACCTGCTTCTCAGAAATGGTCGCCGGACAAAATTTCCTTGGAATTACCAAGGAAAAGCCGAAGCATTACTTCTCAAATTTTTGAATGAACGCTATTAGCTGATATCGCGTCGGAATTTGTCAGTCATCACCAGAGGACGATTCGGAACTTGAACGATTGTTTCAATAATTTTTTCCTCGTCATTTTTTCATTTTCATCCATTTTTTTTTCATCTTTGATTTTGACCTGTTGATTTTTTTTTTGTGAATCCATCAATATTCTTTTGATTCCTTTCGATTTACTCCAGTGCTTCGACTGGAAATGATTCTTGGCAGATTACAATAGAGTCGATATGACGATGACATCATCAAATTTTTTTCGATTTCAAGTGTTCTTCTACCTCCAAAAAAGTTTTATAGAGTTTTATAGACTCAGACTGCTTTATGATATATTCAGGGACGGTGGTATAGTTTTCGTGTCACCCAGTACAACATCAGGAATGTCGTAAGATCCTTCAAAGTTTTTTCATTCGTAAAGAATTCATTCGTCTAATTCGTACGAATATTCATCAGATCGTTAAATTAATAGAAAAAACTAGTTATGATAAAATATGACTAATTATTGAAATAAACCACCAAATGAAGAATGAAAAGCAAACGCAGACTACACAAATCAAATCAATAATTGATGAGGCAACATAAATGAACATTTAGTCTCTTCAGAGTGGCAAAATATCTCTCTCGAGAAGTGAAAATTCATTTGATTTTATATATATATATATATATATATATATATATATATATATATATATATATATATATATATATATATATATATATTGATAGGTAGTCTTTGCTGACTAGTTAGGTACAAACTAGTGACTATTGGGGAGTGTAGCACGTCAAGAGAAAACTTTTCCAGAAATGGCTTTCATTTATCAAGAACCTAATTGTATAAACGAAAAAACTGACATTGTTCATTTGAGTGAGATTTACTCCTATTTGTTGGCTCTAGACTCTAGAGAATGCTCCAGTAAACAATAATGAACAAACTTTGGTATCATTATAAAATTCATAACTTTAACTTCTTTCCCAATTATCGCCCAATTTATTTCAACTGCTCATAAAATTTCAACACAGTACAAACGAACCTTAATAATTATTCTTACATATCAACAGTGGCACCAACAATCAGTTGGCACCAATGAATTTTTGACCTGACACATGACAATATGACATTGTCATCTGTCCATTCACTTTTGACGTTAACCTATTATTCTAAGTCCGACCACATGCTCGACTAGATTTTAATTATATTTTAGGTAAGATTTTAATGTGTACGTCTCATAATTACGATTATTTCAACTCGTCTACATACTCATTGCTTATCATCATTACCATGAATGTCATCATGCTGAATTGTACCAACAAGTCATACATCCTCACATAAGTGTAAGTAATCATGCACCTAACTATTATAGAGTTCACATGTAATGTTCATTGTAGTTTCCCTGATGATGGAATAAAATATATTTCTTGGACATACTTAAAAGAGTTTTCTTTTGACGTGCCGCACTTCCCAATATTCACTAGTTTGTATATATATATATATATATATATATATATATATATATATATATCGAGTTTGGTTGAAGCTTTCAGAGAGAGATGTATTCTCTTTTATATATTATATTACTCGTTTTACCACCTTGATGAAGACAATGAACGTTGTCGAAGGCTCGATCTAGTAAAGAATGGTTTTTCTTCTGATAAACGCTACACCCACCTTCCTATTGATTGACAGTCGAGAACTTCCTTTTCTATTCTCGAAGTCGCGAAAACATTTCGCGGACATACTTTACTTAACATTTTTCATGCAACAATGAAAATTATATAATTCCAATAAACAATATGTCGTTTCGAAAAGCAAGCGTTTCAACTCGAAAAAAGAAAAGTGAACTGATGGTCCCATTATCAAAGTGTTCATGTGGAAATGGAATATTCAGCAATACAAACGTTCAATTTGCCGGCAGTTACTTTAGGCAAATGCCGTGAGATCATTTGTCGGCCGTCACCGTGGGTAACGGTCGCGAAATATTCTGCGGCTTCTTTTGCAACTGCGAAATGCTTGTTTCGGGTCCGGTAGCAATACGAAAACGTATAGGATGGAGAGATATTGGAACAATAACTTGCAAATGATGGAATTGAATCAATACTATAACTCTCAAATCTTTATACTGAATTATTATTAAATAAGTATAAAAAATCCCATCATTTTTTTTGCTATACACAGATGTACACGAAAGGAAAGCCTTGTAATGTTCAAAGAACACCGCGTGAAGATAGGAATACTCTGAATTTTTTAAGTTTGTAAGCCTCAGGAAAAATCTTCCACGTCAAAGAGTTGCAAATTTCACCTGTTCTATAGGAAAAAAATCCCTGGGCAATAGATATTCGACGGGTCTCCAAGCTCACAACAAAGAGGTTTGAATTCTGCACTCGTCGGGTCATCCGTGTAGATACTGCCAAGGGATGAACGATTGACCACAATGACATGTCTTCTGGAAAGCTTGGAGTGGATGGCCTCTGATAACATGGAGGTATTATGTCAGCCGTTATTAGGCTAGCTTTTGTATTGATTCAATACGAAAGTGTTCAACTTTGTACTTATTAATCCATCGGTGAATGCTTCGACAGTTTGTCACCATCTTATTCGAATATTACTCTTCTAAATCCAACAAAAAGTGGCGTTACTAATTGTCACGAACCGTACAATATGGTTTATCAAGTTGAGTTTGTTGGACCCACAGAACAAAGAGAACTCACAGAATTCTATGTTTCAACCCCAAATCCGATTACATGGCATTCAGAAGAGCACCGACAGTGGAAATACATAAAAAAAATAGGCAATTCTCTATCCCTTCTAGAATGTTCCAACGAAGTGAGCGAGTGCGTGAGCGAAGAATCACCAACAAGACAGATTGCCTTTCTCAAGAAGTTTCAATGAATGTTCTGATGCCGAGCCCCACACATGAGAACTACACTTCAAGGCATGCCGTATCGTTAGAAGCTGACGAGAAGTGGAGTATTTCTTCGCACAAAATAGAAATACAAGCTTCCGGGAAGCACCTTCAGCGATCGATCTCACATGGTTGTCCCATGAGAGATTATTACTGATCGTAATTCCTAGCATCGAGATACTTGAGTTTTTAAGAATAGTTACTGTAGACATCCAAATATTACATAAAAACAGATCGGTTTCTTTTAAAACGACATGCCTGGGTTTTCCAAGCATTGCCTTTCTCGAAGTTGATGTTACGCTATTCTATTATTTTCGTCAACTCATCATCCGTAAAACTATCCACTGATCAAAATGTTTTCCCCAGTGAATCATTCATATAAAGCAGAAACAAAAATGGTCCAATAAATGGAAAGTGTGCATATCCAAAAAAACCAAAATCGATACTTTTCACAGAACTGACCACTCATTTTTCCGCCGGAAATGTTAAATTACAGAATCCAGTCATATCCACAAATCTACTTGTACTTTCAATACATTTTATATTCATGGTGCCTCGAATATACGAGACTAGAATATGTTATGAAAAGTGCGTCAATGAACATATATAGAACATATTAAATGATTCACAAAATTTCACATCGGGTTTTTCAATATGAAGAAATTTTGATGGAAACTTTTACACGGTTTTTTATCTTCCTCGTGGAAGCCGTCTGACCTGTCCTTAACGGCAAGATCTCCGGAGAGCACATCAACCTCTAGAGCTTATTGCGCTTGCTTCCCTATATTTTTTGACACCCATTCCAATAACCTTGTCCCCGGCACAAGTTTGTACAGGTTGATTGCTGGGGGTTTGTCATATTCTTCTGGATCAAAAATTGGTTTTCCATATATTTGTTGCTCATTATGATCCAGAGCCTCCCATTCGCAAAGTATATGTCGAGCTGTCTGTGTCCCTCTGTTACATTGTCTCCAGCTGAGGTCGCCGTTGTATAGCCCTATCTTATTCATGTGTCCTTTGAGCCCTGTTTCAACTGTTATCTGATTCCTGTTACACTGAAGCAGGTCTCCAGTCTTTTTCCTCGACGGTCCTTTTATGAAAATTCTTCCGTGAGCGCTACTGGGTAGATTTCCCCAGTAACGACTATGTTTTATTCTCACCCAATTCCTCGTGTGATTCCGTACCAGCAACCGTAACACGAAATCTGCTGTCGAAACTATATAGCGTATGTTACTATATCATTCTTTATATCTGTGAATAGATAAATTTCAAACTTCATTGTATGAGAAGGCACGTTCGATCAGACCAAGTTAGTTGTCACCTCCTTTTCGTGCTACAAGCCACTACTTCCTGCAATGAAAAACCTATAAAAACAGTTCGCTCACCGTGCTCTAGAAAACTCATTACGTTCTCCTGATGCAGCATCAAAATTTTGTTCGGGAAGGGGAATGTTTGGGAGTTTTCTAGCTTGAAATAATCATCACGAGTAACAGAACCGTCTGTCCTGTTTATAGCAACAATAGACTGATGAATCAATTTTTTCAATCTTTGATCAGATTCAGTAATCTGGTCTATATATTAATCTGGTCTATAATTGATTGTGAAAGTATATAATGACTTTCATCACGTCGAGGGATGAAGTTACAAAAATTAGTTGAACTAATCAGTTGTATTTGAAAAATATTCCAGCATTTCTGTGTTCGTCGCTGACCTTGATAAGTGAACATTTCCCCTTCTCCAATATATATGATTCGGCTGGGGGTGCTTGAAGATTCGAAAATAAGTTCCTAGAGTGGATTTTTTTTTCTGACGGTCACGGGCCGATTGCTGAACAAAATGTTAACCATATTTGAGAGAAAATGGAGATTTGCTCATATCTGAGGTACACCACTTGAATCCGCCCTTGCAGGCCTGACAATAATGAGAAAGGGTTGAAAGGAATTTTTCCCTCCCCAAAGGATCAGAAATTCCAGAAATTAATACTGCTAGGATACGAACGTAGTGTAAACTCGCATAATTCTCTTTGCCAATGTGTACACGGTAAAATAAAAAAATTGGTTCAGCAAAACAACTATCCTGCATCTACTCTATCGGACTGGAATTCACTGCTCAGGTCCACTGAAATATTTTTTCGAAATTCTGTTCACTTGGAACTGAGAACAATGGATTAATTCCGTTATTCGATACTGTTTTCATGTCGTCTTGAGTGAGAAAAGATCCAAACTCAGGACATTGAAATGGTTATTTTAATGGATCACAATTTGTTCTGGACATTTTTTGAGTTATATTATCTGACATCACCGTTAGGTAATCCGTACCTGAAATCAGAATTCCTATGTTAGAAATGATTGCATTCACAAATCCAATGCCAGACAGCTGTTTCGACCTACCAGGTCTCATCAGTGACACTTGGTTGGACTTTGAAAACGAACATTTCGAACTATCTACTCCTTACGAAGTAAGTAAGTAAGAGGTCTCTTCTGTCTTGGATAGAGGGAGTTTGAAACTTTGGTCGTCTCCCAGCGGATGGCGTTGGCTCTTGGAGGTTTACACCATCTGCACCAGTTTCAGAGGTTTACTTGGTACGGAGCAGATAGTTCGAAATTTGTGTTCACAGTCCAACCAAGTGTCACTGATGAGACCTGGTAGGTACAAACAGCTGTCTGGCATTGGATTTGTGAATGCAATCATTCCGAACATAGGAATTCTGATTTCTGTGAAGGGATGCAGCTTTCTGCAAGTTGACCGAAGTCGATTCTCGATCGCAGCGGGCTATTTGTTGCGACTTCGTCGTACGATGGCCCGCTGTAAGAGGTCTCTTCTTTCTTGGACAGAGAGAGTTTGAGACTTTGGTCGTCTCCCAGCGGATGGCGTTGGCTCTTGGAGGTTTGCACCATCTGCACCAGTTTCAGAGGTTTACTTCGTACGGAGCAGATAGTTCGAAGTTTGTGTTCACAGTCCAACCAAGTGTCACTGATGAGACCTGGTAGGTACAAACAGCTGTCTGACATTGGATTTGTGAATGCAACGGCTCAGATGGACCAAGCCCTAATCTGATGAATCTGCGGACGTCCTTTGGGTTGTTATAACACATGCTGATTCTGGACTATATTCTTCCTATACTTCGCCTTGCAACGGATTGAAGAGATATTGATGTGTTCGTAACACACATATCAACAGGATGAGAGTTTGATGTGTGGCACGAGTGTGTTGTCGCCTAGTAATTATATTTTGTTTGTGAAACGATACGATACTACTTTGCACTCTCGTTGTTTACGTGTTGAAAAATCTCATGTTTTTCTAAGTATTGATTAGGGAAGGTCATGATTATTTGCAAGTAATTTACTTTAATTTCTAAAACAAGTACAACCAAATAGCATAAGGACGTCCATTGGGTTGCAATGAATATACATTGTTATCTGAAAGGATATCCACTGGGCGTCCAGAGGTTACAAGTACAATTTTCAGTTGAAATGAATCATTTAATATTGCCATTCAATATTTTATACACATCTAGTTATGGTATACAATATCATACTGATGTAACAGTTGAATAAATAAACAGTTTATGGAAACTAAAACTTCATTGAAATATTTTCAATTGAATATATTACGAAA
Source organism: Zygogramma bicolorata (assembly GCA_032362365.1). Classification (NCBI taxonomy): domain Eukaryota; kingdom Metazoa; phylum Arthropoda; class Insecta; order Coleoptera; family Chrysomelidae; genus Zygogramma; species Zygogramma bicolorata. Next base: position 11,595 of record JAVJAQ010000908.1, on the reverse strand, counting down.
GTATCTCCGATATTAATTTGAAAACAGGTGGGCTCAAAATCATACTCTGTTGGTGGTAATTCACAAGAGGATCCTCTGTGAAGAAATTATCTGGATTGTCCAAAAAAAAAAAGTTTGTGTTTCAAAATTTGTCAACTTGACAAACTATGGATGACTAGGCGATGTCAAAAATCATCAAACTGGAAGGTAAAGTTAATTAGGACCCAAGGAGTCAATATTATTTTGAAAAGTACTGGCAGATATGGCGTCGCCCTTGGTAAAATAACTGAACCATATTTGGATTTCTGACTGAGAAATAATTCAACTGCTCAGAGAATCTTCATCACTAGTGGTCCTGGAAAAGTACTGCCCTTACTTGATCAATGTTCAACTGCTGCTGAAATGTTCTTCAACAGAAATTCTACTCGTTCAACTATGATGGCAATGAATCCATGTATACAAAATATAACTAGACTGCAAAAGCTTGTTTATGAAATGGAATTGTTAGGCAAGAACCCTTCCTGAATCCATGATAGTAACCAGAGTGTTGATGATGTTACTGGAGGAATACAATCATATCTGAATTGAATGATATTCTGTGATTGATGATTTCAAATCTATAAATAACCTGTCCACTGCCCACTCGACTTCTTCTTGAAGAAGAAAGGATCAAAAGCAGGAAGAATAACAAAGTTGAAGAATGCGTAGCCTCGCGACAAGCAATCATCATTCCAAAACTTGGGGCTGCTTCAAATGTGGTGAGCCCAGCCATAACCAGAAAAGCTCTGTAAAGGTAGATTCACGAAGAGAGCACAGCTCTCGAAAATCATTCTGGTATTATAAAAAATAAATAGTACCTTGACTTCGGCTAAATCGATCACATGTATAGTAGACACCTTTGAAAATTTCAATTCTTCACCGAGCCAAAACTTGTAAATATCGGAGATGGTTCCCGTATTAATGCAGTAGGTGAATGTTTCCGACCTAAAATGCAATATATTTTCTGTTGACTGCGTTCCCGACAAAGGCCATACTATAACTTCAGATCAGAAGAAATGTTTATTGATAGAATATGGAGTAATATTTGCTATTGGAGTAAGGATGTATAGACTTATGAGATGAACTTCAAGGAAGAAATACCGACCGAACAAATCGCCAGCATAAGCATGTAAACTAAACCAAAAAATTTCATATATGGCACGAATTATTCATCAGAGTCTAGACCACGTCAAAACAATAATGAAGATAAATGCTGAAGTATAAACAAATGAAAACTAAAATTCCTTTTGTGAAGCGTGTGTGAAAGGAAAACAGCACAAACTTCCTTTCCCAACCAGCTCAAGTAGAGCGTCTCGACCAGGTTAACTGATACATATAGATGGATGTGAATGCATGGAGGAAATTTCATTAGGATGATCAAAATACTGCTGTTACTGAAAGATAATTTCTCCCACCACAAAACTGTGTATTTTCTGAAGGAAATAAGAAAAGTTTTCAACTGATAGCTTTCCTGATATTTCATACAATCAAACCGGTCATAAAGTCAAAGCCGTCAAAAGCGACAACGACACATACAATCATGATATAGCCATTCAAGAACTGTTTGAAATCTTTGGAATAGAGCACAAATTAACTGTTCCGTATGGTCCACAACAAAACGAAAGAGCTTAAGATGAAGATGAAGACGAAAGTTGAAATGGCAAGAACAATACAGGCCAAGAATCTTCACAAAATTATGTGAGCCTAAGCAGTCAATTATGGCGTTATTCAATATACATTCTGAACATGACTGGCAGGAGCAGAATCGAAAACAAAACTCCAAATGATGGCTTGATGAAAGTTCTATATATCACATTCGCATACAATTTGTGTATGTCCATCTTGAAAAAAATGGGACGCTATCGTCTTCCACAGATAAATCTATCGTTAAGAAACGCATTGAAATTATTCAGGTTATGAAAATTTCATCTGCAAACAACCTCAAGTAATATAAGATTAACAGGTCCATCCAGAATATTGAAACTTTTCCTAGAGATCAATTACCCTAACACCAAACTGATATTTTCGCACTCGGCGCGCGTTTCGCTAACAAGGTTTGCATCTTCAGGATAAGAAAATTGATACTCATTGATACAGTATCAATGTACAATGAACAATGAATATATAAACATTAAAACTTATATGGCTTGTATAAATATGTATATACCTACAAACAAACATATTACCAAAGAAACAAATGTAAACTTGTAGAATTAATAATATTAAATAAAAAAACAAACGTGTTGCTACAAAATATTCGTATTAGTATTGGTCGATAGGTGCTCTTTGAGCATAACTCAAAAAATATGAAGACTAGACGATTTTCTCACAGAAATATGAATACTATCATACATATTTACACCCTCAAACATAAAATGTAGTATCGTGCTCATAAACCTGATTTCGAAGTAAAATATCTTGAACATTTTCAGGTATCATACATATTTTGATCTTATGTATGAATATGAGTGAGTGGAATGGAAAATAATGCATAACCGGTAACCAATGTAGGATATCGAGCCTCAAGTTTATTCATTGATTGTTTAATCTGTCAATGCCAGATTATAATCTGTCAATGGCGTATTAAAAGATTAAAATCTGTCATTGATAGATTAAAATCTGTCATAGATAGATTAAAATCTGTGAATGGCATATTGACAGATTTTTATCTGGCATTGATAGATTTCAATCTGGCTGTCAATGCCAGATTGAAATCTGTCAATGCCAGATTGAAATCTGTCAATACCAGATTAAAATCTGTCAATGCCAGATAAAAAAAACTGAAGTTTGAAAAGACTGAAGTCGCTTCTTCTTGGCTAGTTTCTCCTTTTTATGCTGTTTATGGCGCACTCTTCTTGATTGGCGACTTTAATTCCGAATATGTAGCAGGCTTGTTTAAGTTTCTATATATTTTTTTTAATTTTTTATGTTTTTTTTAGACATAAATAGTCTGAAAATAGTTTTTGACATGATTCGTTTAAGATCTAAATTGTTTAAGATTATTGATTGTATTCCTCTCATTTCATCTGGCTAATGTAAACGTGTTGTCAAGGTTGAGTTTAAAAACAGCGAAAGCTGACACTCCGCCTTTCACTATGACTACTCTTTGCACAATTATATGTAAATACTTTCATTTGTAGATTCATGCTGAATAAAGACGCTTTATTACTATTGAAAATCTGTCAATATGCCATTCACAGATTTTAATCTATCTATGCCAGATTTTAATCTATCAATAACAGATTTTAATCTTTCATTACGCCATTGGCAGATTATAATCTGTCAATGCCAGATTAAAATCTGTCAATGCCAGAAAAAATCTGTCAATATGCCATTCACAGATTTTAATCTAGCATTGACAGATCAAAATATGCCAATGGAGATATTTTTTAACTTTACACTGACCCTAATACACCGTCTTGAAGAATAATGCGCATAGCTCGATTCTGAAATTTCTGTAGGTTGTTAAGCACATTTTGATTCAGCATATAAAGTACAGTGGTACAGTAGTTGAAGTGAGGAAGGATAAGGGTATTATAATGCTACTCCATTGGTTGAGATGCGTAGAATATCTCCTCAAATTATTGATTTTCATAGCAATTCTTATGATAGTTTCTGCATGATCATTGACGTACAGTTGACGATCAACTAATACTCCTAAATACTTGAATTTTATACGCACATATTATGGACATAGGATATCCATAGGATATCCTCTACTACTTAGCGTGTTGGTTATCATGATATAAACTGATTAATTGTATGGAATCAATTTTTCAGTTCGAATATCATTATTATTGCTATAGTAATCACACTGAAGAACTATTAGGTAAACACGAACTTTTATCATACCCGAATACAACGCGTGCAGATTGATCTGAAAGTATAAAGGGTCACAAATATTACCAAAATATTCAGTTCTATCCATACTCGCTTTCGATTTTTTGTGTTTTCTCTCCATAATCATTGTGAGGTTACGTGGAATGTGTATCTTTTCGGAAACTTTTTGTGGCACGAGTCAAGATTTAATATGTCCTAGGGGTCAAATTAGTTATGAGCATAATGGGATTACTACGTGGCATTTTCATAATCTGATGTTGATCCGAAATGAGTTCATCCCGAATCTTACAATCACGTAGTTGAGATCGTTTCCCGCAGGTGAGACTAGTGTACAAAATTCAATCTAAGGGAACCTTCAAAAGTAGCAACGGCTTTTGATATCTCGGCATATTTGAATAAGAAATTGTCAGAAATAGTCAGAGGTATACTAATACTACAGGGTATTATATAGTGTCACTACAAAAAAAAATAAGTTGACATATTATGATCTACCTATAACCGATCAATCATTGAGGAATGAGTACCTATAAAAAAATTGATTACTTTTCTATTCAACATATTGTTTGACTTTTGGATTTTGAAAAATGAGGTCATAATCATCACAAATTGAGTTGAACAAATGGTGAAATAATTCTGGTTATTGTGCATCGCCTCAGAAATGAAAAATATTCCCATTGAATTGATAATTGGATGAGCGAAACTATATTTTCATTTGGAACAGCCGTCGAAGTGACTTACATCTTTAACCTTCCAAAAAGATTCATCCGAACTCAATACAATGTATTCTCGATGTTGACCACTGCAATTCAATCCGTTGTTCAGCAGTACTTCTACCATGAATAAATATGATGTGATCAAACATGTTTCGTTCACTGAAATAAATTTGCATTTGAATGGTAATGGTTCGGATTTCCATTGTCTATATTATCAACTGTATTGAAACCTGTTGCTAAGAACGAAGAATAAAAATACATTTCAAGTGAGATAATCAAATCCCAATCGAAAGGTTTAAATGGATTTTTTTGGTCAATGATGAAATTGAGGATTGATTGATCAAAGAAAATAATGTTGTTACAAATAATCGAGTTATCGAATATGGAATATCATTAAAAAAAATTGAATAAAGAAATAAATTGAATAATATTGTGACAAGAAAATTGAGGTTTCGAATGTGAAATACTAAGTATATGTCAATAGGAGATTTTTGTAAAAATTTTAAATTTACTCCTTTCATAGAACTTTTGTAGTTTTTTTTTTTATTTGGAGGAGAAAAAGACAAAATATTTTCAGACTTCTGCAGCTTTGAATAAATGTTTTTGAATGTCCGTTACCTGGATTATTTTTGAAAAAACCAACTGAATAAGTGATTTAACTAGTTAACAGCCGTCGAAGTGACCAACATCTTTGATTGTTTCAAAAAGATTCACCCAAACTTAATAGAATGTTTTCTCAATGTTGACCTTCACAATTCAATCCGTTGTTTAGCAGTACTTCTACCATGAATAGATATGATGTGAGACAACATGTCTTGTTCACTGAAATAAATTTGCATTTGTTCGACATGACGAATCTCTGTACCCATATCTGCTCCTTGTACAACCTCGTTAGTGGTGTTTGACTTAGATAAAATATCCGTTTTATTGCTATACCGTGAGGTTTCAGATTAGCATAGGAGTCCGTCCCTATTTCACAAAAAGTTCAGGGCTCAATTGACAGATTTAGTCTGTCATTGGTAGATCGAATCCGCCATTGAAATATTGAAATCTGTCAATTGAGATAATTTTTTATCTTGCAGTGACACCAATACGCCGTCGTTTATTCATCACCGACGTATATATGACTAGATGAGCATTTCCATAGAAGAAAATTACGCTAACGTGTATATAACATTTTGATGCATGAACTTGAATATAAGCACATTGCAGAATTTGGTTTCAAACTTAAAGTTCTAAATCAAGAAATATCAGAACCCATGTTTTCTCCAAAATACTAACAATTCTCCCAGACAAATTCAAGCAGTTCATTTCTACATGGGACTCAGCCCCCACAGTAGACCAACCAAGAGAAAACCTGATTGCAAGACTGTCATTAGAAGAAGGTAAACATAGACACAATAAAGGAGAAACATCAGTATCCTTCAACAAGGAGCAGGAAAGACCAGGAATGAAATTATATGTCATGGATGTGGGCAGAAGGGCCACACCAAGCCCCAACGTCAGGAAGACAAAATTCAAAACCATATGCAATATGCAAGAAAACAAGCCGTAAAGAACAAGATTGCACTCTCAAAGATAAATCTTGTAAATACTGCAAGAAAACCAATCACAAGGAAAATGACTGCTGGTTCAAAGAAGAATATGAATATAATGAAAATAATCCAGGAAAAAGTACTGGAGACCAAAATAAATCAAATAATGAAAAGATAGCATTCATTGCTGAGCCTTTCATAGCAGTGACTGTGAAAATGAAAACCATGAATTTGAGATGGTTGTGGATAGTGCCTGCAGCAAGAACATGACTAATGGAAAATATACTCTCACAGAGATTAGGAAATACACAGAAAATATAGGAGTAGCAAAAAAGGGCCAAACTATATCAATTGAAGGATGTGGAAAAGTTGAACTAGACATCTGCACCCTAAACGATGTCTTTTATGCTCTTGATCTAACAAGAAACCTATTGTCAGTGAATTGTGTCACAAAATCACAGAACACTGTTTACTTTGATGATAAAAAAGTTTACATACTGAAAACTAAAATTGAAATCCCTGAAGAAAATATAATCATCGAGGGAAACAAAACAAATAATGGTCTCTGTGTGGTCAATATGAATAGAATAGGAGAAAATACCCTAATTGTAGAAGATGAAAAAGAAATGAAAATCATTGGAGAATGGCACAGAAAACTTGGCCATCTAAGTTACAGTCAAATGAAGAAGATTCCAGATCTCTGTGATGGAGCAGATTTCAAGATAGATGAATGCCAAAATTTCTAGTGTAAGATTTGTGCTGAAGCCAAGCAAGTAAAACTACAATTAAAGTCTACGAGAGGAAGGGCAACACGCCCACTGGAGATCATCCACGCAGATTTAGATGGTCCAATTGATCCACCAACATTCGACAACAAAAATTCTTTCCCAATCTATCTTACCTGAACATATTTGGTCGGAAAGTGTATGCCAAAATTTTGAAGCCCCTGAAGAAATTGGACAGAAGAAGTAAGGAAGCCATGCTAGTAGGTTATACAGCAAATGGATACCGTCTATGGGACTACCAAGAAAGAGAGATTTTCACAGCAAGAGATGTGATTTTCACAAATACCTTCTTCCATCCAGAACCAGAAGAGAAAAATCAAGCTATAGAATTTTTTTACAAATAAGAAGAAGAAATACCAGAAAATCAAGAAAACGGGGAAGAAGAACTAGAAATCCCAAGAAATGATGAGGAAGAAATTCCCAACAATCGTGATGACAGAGAACAAGAAATTCGTAGAACTAATAGGAATGAAAGACCAAGAAGTGAGAGAAGATTGCCTAGAAAATTAAGAGATCACCTATTAGAAGATTTCGATGATGAAGAAGAAATAGAAGATCAAGCTTATCTAACTTATAATGAAGCCCTTGAATCTGATGATCGAAATGAATGGACTAAGGATATAAAATGAGAAATAGATTCCATTCTGAGAAACAACAGTTGGATCTATGTGAATGAATTAGAAGCGAAAGGAAAAGAAATACTGTCAAGCAGATGGGTATTTAGAATTGAAGAAAATGGAACACATAAGGACTTGTAGCAAGAGGATGTATTCGAGACTACAAAGATATTTATAGTCCAGTGGTGGACACACCATCTCTAAGACTGTTATTTGCAATAGCAGCAAAGAAAAACTGGATTATGCAAACTCTAGATGTCAAAAGAGCCTTTCTATATGGCGAATCAGAGGATAAACTCACAAGACAAGAAAAACATGGACTACAAAGATATTTATAGTCCAGTGGTGGACACAACATCTCTAAGACTGTTATTCGCAATAGCAGCAAAAAAAACTAGATTATACAAACTCTAGATGTCAGAACAGCCTTTCTAAATAGCGAATTAGAGGATAAACTCTATATGACAGTGCCAGACGGTTTCAGTCAACCAGGCAAAGTATGCCTTCCTCTCAAGTCATTGAATGGTTTAAGACAAGCGCCTTGTCAATGGAACAAGAGATCTTCTGCATTTCTTAGAGAACAAAATATGATACAATTGAAAGCAGATCAATGCATCTTCAGATCACAAGATGAAGAGTTATATCTAGGAATACATGTAGATGATGGAATCATCATTGGAAGAGATACGCAAAAATCAGAAATCTTAAACATGAACTAGTAAAAGAATTCAAAATGACTTTCCTTGAGTATCCGAAGACTTACCTACTATTACTATTGAAAAGACTGATAGGGGAATTATTATTACACAAACGTGAAGAGAACTTCGAGATACTTGAAAGGAACACCAGATGCTGGAATTTTCTACACTAGTGAACAACAATCTGTAGAGAACTTACATTCATATGCATTTTGTGATTCAGATTTTGCAGCAGATATAAATCCAAGAGGGACAGATCAGAACAAAGAAATGAGAAGAAAAAGCTCATCAGGATATGTGATTACCCTGTTCGGTAGACCTATAACATGGTCTTCCAAGAGTCAAAGTGTGGTGGCACAATCAACTATGGAAGCATAATTTATTGCTGCATGTGAATGTACCAAAGAACTGAAGTACCTCATGGAGGTACCGAAAGAGCTGACAGGAGGAGAAGTTGAAGCAACACTCCACATTGATAGTCAGAGCACAATTGAATTGATCAAAGCAGGAAGGTTGAAATCAAGTAGACATATTGAAGTTGAATATTTTTTTATGAAAGATGAGTTTTACAAAGGTCTTCTCAATATGAGATATGTACCATCAGAAGAAAATATCAGTGTAATGTTCACTAAGCCATTGTCTATTGTAAAATTTAATAAATTCGCCGAAGAGTTGCTACATTTCTGAACTTTGTTGTTAACAACTCTCAATGACATCAAGAAATATCAAATCTTCCAATGTTTACGGGGGAGTGTTGGGTTGGTAAACATTTGTCAGATTATATTTTTCATCATGAAATAGTGGGTTGGTATGAATGTTTAAAATATTGTCACTTATCTGATCTGTCAATTTTCAACTTGTCATTATGAAATTATTATGTATAAATATAATAACAAAAACTATAATATAAAGTATATAACTAGAAAATACCACAGCAATCACTATATAAATAAATAAAATCCAAAATTGAATATAGTCAACAGATCAAATTTATCAGGTTGAATGTTACAAATCACATCACTTCACAAAAAAAAATCCGGAAGCGGGAGTAGAAATAGTGGGAGTAGTAAAAAAGTTACATTTCTCTCGAGAGAAAACTGTTGTTTCATTTATAATTGTCATTCTTTGGTTATGTTGAAAATTGGTTACTCCATTATTAACTCTATTGAAACCTGTTGCTAAGCTAAGAACCAAAGAAAATCAAATTCGTTTGGTCAAATATATATACATATATAAATATATATATTTGATCAGCTAGGCTTCCGCTTCCCGAAATGTGCTGGCTGGAACTTCCGGTTGTCGTAGACGTAGACAAGTAAATCTTTCCAGATGCGGATGGATCAACCGGAAGTTCCAGCCAGCATATATATATATATATATATATATATATATATATATATAGAGAGAGAGAGAGTAAGAGAGAGAGAAAATAACGATGTGACAGCAAATAAACGATGAAATTGAAACCTTCGGTGTGGAAGTTTTGAGACTTTCGTTAGAGATCAATTTTACTCATCATCGAACTGATATTACTTGCACTTGCGCTCACAAGGCGATCATTTTCAGTAGAGGAAAATTGATATTGTATCATTTTTCTTCTGCCGAAGATGCTAACCTTCTTAGATATCTTGATGGGAAAGCAACACAAATAATTTAAAATTTTCATCAAGATCAAAAAACAGTTATTTCGCTGCCTTTTCTCACTTATTGATATACAAAGACAAAAAATCATTACATCTAATTCGGAATCTCGCTTCAATATGATTATACGCATATTTCTATTCGTGATTTGCTAATATCCGGAAAGAAATATCGTTTAAATTCCTGAACAATATCGACAGTGATCTTGACAGTGGATGACCTCCATTTCGAGAATTGATAATTTCGTTCGATATTCTGTATACTGAATGCAGCCGCCATTTTTAAATACCATATAAAATATGTAATTGGGTAGTAGGACCTGACATTATTTCAATGAAAGCGTATATTATCCATCATTCCGAGAAGCTGTAATGGAAACTTCCAAAATTATACTTCAATGTTGTTTTTGAACGCTTATTCTGTCTAGATTCAAGATCGCACACAGGTACTAAACGACGCGAACTCTGATCTTTATGCTCAATGCTCACATAATGGAAATATACCGGTTCGAATAAATGGGAATACCAGCAATAAACGCTAAAATCGAGTATAAATATCAGGTTGGAATACGAGAGGAGATTCTCAAAAAATGAAATAATTAGCAGACAAATCGAAGAACTAGAAAGATTCTAAACGGATACTTATTCCAATATTCCTCAGTTGCCACTTCAAGCAGATAATTCAACTTTCCTTTGAAATAATAGATCTTCCATGTACATCGACCTGTATGACAGAGTATATAATGATTATTTGTTTTATTGAGATGAAAATATGCTTCGCGTTCCAGAAAAATGCACAAAGAAGAATCTGAGATGTCTAAAAACCCTTGTATTGGGACTTATACCTGTAGTAGTTTGGGGTAAAATTGGCGTCACATGCCTATTATGATAATAGGCATCATGTCTTCTTCCATTAAATCAGTTCAGATGGCGCTTGCAATGAAAATAGTAACAAATTTCCTAGAAAATGTCTAGCTAATTAGTCAGTCAACTGGACGCTATTGATCGCTATTTGATCGCCAGCCTATACAATTTATTTAGTATGCAGGCCAAATTCCTCATACTTGTATTCCTTTCTTTTGATTCCTTTTTAATAAGTATAAAATATGATTTCGCTCATTTCGTTGACCTCTCAAATCAATCAATAGTTTACGATCGATCGGTTGACCATGCACTTTGACTAATTGTCAAAGAATTTTAAAACGGAGTTCTCGCAATGAGAAATGGAAATATTTGTGGAAATGATAATTCGAAGCAAGTGAAAGAATGTGTGGAGGTGATGAGTAACGTGTAGATCCCATATACTCCTCTTCGGTACTGCAGATCGCAAGTCGTATCTGTGGCTTTAGACTTCTGGTAAGTACAAAAAGAAGGCATATCACAAGTTTCAAATCAACAACCATAAGCACCATTTATAAAAAAGGAAGTGAACTATAACGATGAGACAACTCAAATTCAGCTGCAAGTGGGACCCATCTTTCAGAAAAGAATTGAATTTTCCTCAAATCCTGTTATCAAATAATTTGACGTTGTTTGGATTTGGCGTCAACTAAGGATGAAAACGAGAAAGACACCTTAATACGTAGAAATGACGTGAACGTGTCGCCATAAAATTCTCAACTGCAACGATGAGAGAACTCAAATTCAGCTGGAAGTGGAACCCATCTTTCAGAAAAGAATTGTATCAACCTCAAATCCTGTTATCAAATAATTTGACGTTGTTTGGATTTGGCATCAGTTAAGGATGAA
>JAVJAQ010000906.1:0-11859 GCA_032362365.1 Zygogramma bicolorata | reverse complement strand
TCGGGTTGGTAAATACCCGAAAAATGCCCGCTCGGTCCGTGTATCTATAGTAACGATTGTTAAAATCTACATTTGTCATCTTGACAGGCATAAATACTGATTTTTTTTTACGTCTACGTCGTTGTTTTAACTCCGGAAATATTCTACCGAATCACACTCGTGCATCAAAATAAACCTGATAATTTCCCATTCAAGCATGTTGTCAGTGAAATTTTTGCTTTTGACAAAATATGAAAATAAACTCATGCAGTTTTTAGACAACATGCTTTCATGGAAAATTTTTGGTAATTTTGAAGCACTTGTGTAATTACTCCCGAATATTTCCCTCACATACAAAATTTTCCATAAGAGCAATGCAATCATTGAAAACTTACAGCGGTAATTGAATTGTATCAAGTCACCATAACAACACATTTCAAACCGTATCGCTAGACGTCAGTAAACAACACAAATACATGTCGATAGACTTCAAAAATAGAAAAACATTTCGCTTTTAGGTGAGTACTCCATACAATCTATAGAGGAAAGTATAGATGAACAAAAATTAACATTTCCTTGAGAATTTCTTCATTCGTGAATTATTCCAATGAATTACATTCGTGCATAAAAATGACCAGATAATTTTGCATTCAAGCGTGATATCTTATAAAAATTGCATTCGGTTATTTTCATATTTTGTAAAAGAGCCCTCGTCCTTCGGACTCGGGCACTTTCGCCAAAATATGAAAATAAACTCTTGCAATAATTAGATATCACGCTTTCTTGCAAAATTATAACCGATAATGAGAGACCAAAGCAATACCTCTCAGACTCAGCAAGGAACAGTGTCAACCATATTCAACCGAACATGCACATAATGATTTGATTTTATAGTATAATGATTTGATTTTATAGTATAAAAACTTCATATTTGTTACATTACAGTGCAATATCATGAAGAAACGAATACATATAGTAGGTGTTTTTCATCTTACTGTACTTCACAAATATTGCTGGACAGATACGTCATTAGTTCTTTGCCAGTATAGATTGGGTGAGCTCTAATTTTTGTGAGGGGCTACGAAGAATCAATACCACAAAGAGATGCTATGCTCATAAAAAATTTACTTTTTGAAATTCTAAATAACACCAACCAACAGCTTGCCTTTTTTGTATTATATTCATGCAGCTAATAACTTCTTTACTCTTGCACGGATGCAGTCGTTTATTGGAGATTTCAAAAAGAAAATGATGCAAAAAAAAATTGCTACATACCGATACCTGACAATTCATCATCGGGAACTATTCTATTCTGCGTGATATTTAGACATGATAAATAACAAGCTGCCTATCCATTAGGAGATAAGTGTCAACCGTGTTACACGATTGTCTTGTGCAGTGCAGCCTGAACATATACAGGGCGGTTCGTGAGTGCTACCCCATCTGAGGGGGTGATAACCTTTTTTCTGTTACCCAGGTGACGGGATCTTACCATTCATCGATTCACAGTACAAGCAAGGATAAGAGATACAACATGATGGACTCTGCTTGACGTCAGATACGTGATAGATCTTTGATTTTATTGTCACTTGTGTCAAAAATTTGAACTCGTTTCGATAATTATGGAGTTTTATGTTATTTGAGATCTACAAATATTGATGAGATATGATTTCCTTCCAGTAAAATACTTCATCAGGTTGTTCAACGTCATCATTTTGTACATGGACATTGATAAATCATATTGGTGGTATTCTACAATTTTTCAGCATCATTAACTTCATCAGATCTCATGAAACAAATTTCAACCGTGTTGCAAATGTGCTTTCATTCAACACCATATTGGTATTATTTCTCTTCCTCATATCATTCATATAAAAACTGAACTGATAACTAAAAATTCAAAAAATAAAGGAAAGAAAAAAGAGCATATCATATCAAAAAACCACTACCAACAATATATTTCAGAAATCTCGATGGTGAATCATTATATTTGTCTATAGCAATTGTCGATTATTTTCAATTACTGATATTCATGTATTGAAAGTTGAAGTTATCCAGAATTCACCAGAATAGACCTGATTATTTTGTAACTTTCCAACTTGAAACTAGGCTAGAAACATTTTAGAGCAAAACTGAAGTGTTTCATGCATCCTAATTTATGTGGAAGTGTGTTGTGTCATTTTGGATTCAATTTATTTCAGTTCTTCGTGATCACATATTCTCGAAAAAAAGTTACACGATCATTATTTACATTATTCCTGAAGTCTGGCATCCGCACTCGGTTGATGAAATTGTTCGCAAAGGTCCCAGCGGCAATTATATAGAACCCACCGGTTTTCTCCATGATAATATTAATATAATTTCGCAATACTGACTCCGGGTGGTCGAAAGCGTGGACTTCTTGCTCGTTTTGTACTTCATATTGGTTAAATTCTCTCATTTAGAAAGCGTCCTGCTGTTTCTTGAAGTGACGAACAATCTTTTCGAATTTTCTTCATCGAAATTCATGTTATGGAATTATAAGAAATTTCTAGCACAATTTGATTTATTCATCTTCAGATAGAGACGTCAGTTTCATCTTATTTTCTGTTGATCAAAACACAGAAGCTTTGAGAGAGAAGAGTTATCTTCTGCCAGCATTCGCAAAATATCATTTGAAAAAATATTTGATTTTCAAGTTGGAAATTGACCAACTGTTCACCCAGTAGAAGACAAGGTGGAAAATGACTTTGCTGACCTCTTTTGCTACTTTCCAACCTCTTCGTCTTCTATTCAAAACGTCATATTCCACCCAGCCTGCCAGTTTGCAAAGATAAAATGTTAACAGAAAATATTACAGTTTCCTGTAGGATTCTCTCTTTCGATGGGATTACAAAACACCGACACGTGTTTCGCTATACAATAGACAGGATTTCGAAAAATCATATTGTTTGAGGAAGCTATTGTATAGCGAAACATCTGTCGCGGTCCTGTGAACCCATTAAAAGTGGGATTCGTACAGGAAATTGTTATATTTTTCGATATATAATATGGATTTTCATCAGGTATCGAACATTCCAATTCATTTAGTAAAGTGTTACTTTTTCATCTGAATTTTCCTAGTACATTATCTGTTGCACTGCTGCTTGTGTTGGTTGCACTTTGCTATTTTGTATTTGTAATATTCTATTAAGCCAACCAAAACTATTAGAGAAAACATCGACATAGTCGATAGGCATACTTGAAGACTGGTACTGAATCAAATCATCTTCTAAACAATTTGTTCAGGCCAGTTTCAAACTACCTACACAGTATTAGATGAGATACGAATTACAAATAACGAATTTATAGCTCGGATAACCTAGGGCACGGGTTTCTGTACTTGCTTGTTCAGAGAATTGGCCGAAAATGTCTATACACATGTTATACACTAAGTATAAGTCAAAATTCGGAAAAGTTTCAGAATCCTGGATTGCGTCCAATTTCCACAAAAATTTTGGAGAACGTTTAGAAAGGCTCAAGATGAATAAAAAAAAATTTGGCGCGGAAACCATGAAAAAGTCATTTTTTCGAAAAGAAAATGTTTATAAGCACTCAATCCAGATTCCGAAATTCTACTCTGAACTGTTATTGTGTCAGTGTACATACCCGATTTTCCGATAGAACATTATTCACACACACCATTCTTTGAATTTATTAAGAAAATGTGCCCATATATCCTCCAAGTGAAGATTTTTATTTTATTTTAAGGTGGTGAGAAACAGACAAAGCAATATAGTTTATAGTTTGTAACGTCATTTTGACAGCTCTAGACTGTTTCGAATCTCAAACAACGTTGCCAAATTGAAAAATAAACTACTCATATCTAATGTAGCCAAAACTGCTAAACTCGCGTAAAACGTAATACTTTTATTAAATCTATCCCTACCAAACCTAACTTACTTTGCGAAAAACAAATGTTTTTATTAAATCGATCTCAACCAAACCTAACTAACCTGACTCAACCTAACACATTCATTGTGGACCTATCAACAAGAAGGATAAATTTTGTAAAAGTTGAATCATTCGGGTATGTTCAGAGACTGTGGGTAGAACGAGATGCTCCCATCTGAAACTTTATCAATTAATGAAGTATTGACTAGCAAGTTATAATAGAAACTTCCAGCCTATTCTGGCGACCGCTTGTAAGATAGATTTCGAAAACTTTCCAAGTGAATGTTATTGTGATTTCTAGTCGAATAACTGTGAACATCCGAGTTTTTCTGGATGTTTTCAATGTTGTTATGAACGTATAATAATATTTTCAATGATTATTTCCCTCAATGCGAATAAACGATGAAACAGTTGAAGGCTAGACTGCTTTTACAGAGTTTTACAGCGATTAAATGCACTAGACCTTTTAACCGATTAAAATGTTCGAAATAAACCGGGCGTTTGGATCACTTTTCAGGTACTATCTCTGGTACTATATTGTTCCTGTGTTCGATTTTGATGTTTCCTGAGTTTACATGTTTTCTGAAAATAATCTAAACATATATCCCTCCTTCACCAAGTTCAATCGACCAAAATGCGTGCATTTCCATGATTTTCAAAATTTTGCTTTCAAGCAAATGCTTTCGTGTATAATAATTTAAAATAAAATCCCTCGACCTGCGGTCTCGGGATTTTATCAAATTATCATACATTCAAGTCATTTGCTAAGCAAAATTTCGAGAATCATGGAATTGCAGCACACATTTTAACCGATTAAACTTGGTGCACTCGGGATATAACCCCCGAATAAATTCCCGATTCGCGATATTCTAGATCGAAAATCAGTCGTATAATCCTTTTTTGATTAATGAATAAGTACACGGCTACGAAAACTTTCTCGGAAAAACGTTTAAAATATAAAAAAAAAATCATGAAATCTATACTAACCATAAAGAGGTAGATTCCATTGATTGGAATTTAGAACCAACACCACGAAAGATCAATAAATAAACTGTACGAATCATTCAAATATGAAATTGTTGAATATTATTCACAATCTGACAACGTCGCTCCAATTCAATCGAAGCCGAAATTAATACAGCTAGTTGTCATTCCTAATGAAATTTTAATTGAAAATCTGCAAAGAATGAACGTTATAAATGAACATTCGGGTGATATTTCTTGCAGAAAAATATAGTTAGATATGTTTTCTTACAGAAAATGGTAAGTAAAGTGAAAAATCAGAAGTGATTTTTTCGTTACATAACCTAAAATTTCACCCTTTTTTCCTTTTGAAAAGGAACTTGCTGTGGTTTCCGCGCCGAATTTTTGTACTTTTCATTCATTTTCAGATATTCTGAAGCTCCCCTAACAATTTTATCGAAATCAGAGGCAACCCAGCATTCTGAAACTTTACCCAAAATTCTATTCAGCAAATAAATAGTGAGAAAAAAACGTTCTGACCTTCGCAATCTCCACCGCGACTATCGTTGCCCCTTCTTTTCACCTCAGCAGCCAACCATCAACATTGCTTGGAATACCCCAGTATATTGAATGGGCTCTGGATTCAACAAGTATCAGCACCTTATTCATGGTACACATTGGCCTATAACTTTCTTCTCACTTCCGTTTTAGCCTTTGAGAAGTTTTTCGCAAAGCTTTTAGCGTCACCTATCTTGTTGCCGCCTTCCGCCTTCCCGCTCTCCGCTCTCCGACTCTCCGCTCTCCACTTCATTCTTCTTCTCTACCCCGCATTACACCGAACAGTTCTCGAACACCAGTGGCGTAACTTAATTTACTACCGTGACACAACTCCATGAGCTATCTGAATTTAAATGATATAGTGAAGACTATTTTAAAACTGTTGCATGTTATCGAAGACGACATAAAATCAACGCACTAGTACCGAACCTTCGATGGAAATGTATTGAAACGTTTATATTGAATTGCAAATTTGGCGCCTGTTGTTTTTTGGCATTTGTTTGGCAGCAATCTCGATGTTGCCGCGATTTGTTTGAGCTCTGTTATTTAACAATTGACAATTGTCATTCAAAATTGACAGATCAGTGCTTAGGTCTTTTTGGTACATCAAATAAGATAATTGCAGGATAATTTTGAAAGCAGGATAATTTTGAACCTATTGTTTAGCGAAACCTCGAGCGAAACACGTGTTGCGGTTTTGTAAACACATTGAAAGTGAGATTCGTACAGGAAACTGCAATATTTTCTGTGCAAACTGGGTGAGGTTGGGTAAAATATGACGTTTTGAATAGAAGTTGAAGAGGTTGAAAAGTGGCAAAAGACGCCAGGAAAGTTATTTCCCTCCTGGTCTTCTGGGTGAAAAATTGGTCACCTTCCAACCTGAAAATTCAATGATATTTTTTCAAATGATATGCGAATGCTGGCAGAAGATGACTCTTCTCTCTCAAAGCTTCTGTGTTTTGATCAACGAAAAATAAGATAAAATTGACGTCTCTGTCTAAAGATGGATGAATCGAATTGTGGTCGAAATTTCTTGTAATTCCGTAACATGACTGCGATGAAGGAAATTCAAAAAGACTGGTCGTCACTTCAGGAAACAGCAGGACGCTTTCTAAATGAGTGAATTTACCAATATAAAGTACAAAACGAGCAAGATGTCCCTACGCTTCCGACCACCCGGAGTCAGTATTGCGAAATTATATTAATATTATCATGGAGAAAACCGGTGGGTTCTATATAATTGCCGCTGGGACCTTTGCGAACAATTTCATCAACCGAATGTGGATGCCAGACTTCAGGAATAATGGAAATAATGATCGACTAATTTTTTTTCGAGAATATGTGATCACGAAGAACTGGAAATGAATTAAATGCAAAATGACCCAACACACTTCCACATAAATCATGATGCATGAAACAATTTTGTTCTGTTCGATTATCCTGTTCGATGAACAGCAATACTGATATGTTATCAATAAGAATTTACTGAGAAAAAACTCTCGTTTTTTATCCAAATCATTGAAAATACTTCGTCTGAAGTCTTATGATCAGTATATTATGAGTATATTTATACAAAAAGCAAAATCTTTTCACCGCAATCATTCCAAATTGTTCTTATTGCATCCAACAGAAGAATGAGTAGAAAAAAAAATTCATTCAAAACTTCATACTACGCATCGGAATTTACGAATTGTTTAGATCTCCCACAAGCTTTGTGATTCATACAATCAAGCTAACCCTGACACGATATCGTAGCCATCATACTCCACGTCAGTACCGATTGTACAAAAAAGATATAGGAACTCAAAACTCCAATCCTCTTCAATAATTGAATCTCACTGCGTTTTCAGAAATTAAACGTCACCTCTCCATTAGCTATTTTCCAAGTATAGCATCCCATATTTATAAAATCAATTTATCAACATTTATTTTTTTCTGTTATTTGGTGTGTACCTGAAGAAAATGAATGTATTATATATATTCATTATTTTCCGTTGGACTGTTGCTTATCAGGGCCAGTCCAGTTTGTTGTTCAAAATGCCGCCAATATTTTAGTGAATAATCCATACGTCAAAAATTTGCAACAATCCTCGTAACACAACTGAGATTTGTGGAATGTTATTGGTATTTGCTTGAGTGTGGTTTGTATACCAAATACATTGAAAGGAAGCCAAAATGTATATACATATTATCACCAATTATGATAATAGTCACTTCATGGAGTAGTTCGTGTATTTTCAATGCTTACTTGAAGAATAAAATGTATTGAAATTTATCTTGCCTATACACATTTCTTGTTTATTAAATGAAATTAAATGAGAAACACTTGACATAGTCAGTGGGCATACTTGAAGACTGGCGTTAAATCAAATCATCTTTCAAACAATCTGTTCAGGCCAGTCTCAAATTACCTACACAGTAGGTTTCGGCTGGCACCTGTCAGAAAACAACTACTCCCCTGGCTAATACCACGAAGGGCATTGAATTATATCCGACAAGGTGCCAGTGCAGGTTTCTTCACAGAAGTAAATCCTGCATTTGCTTTCGTAGATACAAATGAAGGAATTGATCTTCAATTATAGGGACGGACACACTTGCAGACCGGTTTCGGGCTATTTGGCCACTCGTCAGTGCAAGGCAGTGCCATCATCAACATAAAGTCGATGATTTCCCATAATTAAAAATCAAACTCCTTCACGAGTATCAAGCCCCGGCCAAAGCTGATGCGAACAACGAAGTTATTACGCCATCTACCAATGGACGAGGTATTCCAACAGCAAACCGAATTCGCCCATTCCTCCTGCGAGGAAAATGTAAAAACACTTGACATAGTCAGTGGGCATACTTGAAGACTGGCGTTAAATCAAATCATCTTTCAAACAATCTGTTCAGGCCAGTCTCAAATTACCTACACAGTAGGTTTCGGTAGATGGCGTAATAACTTCGTTGTTCGCATCAGCTTTGGCCGGGGCTTGATACTCGTGAAGGAGTTTGATTTTTAATTATGGGAAATCATCGACTTTATGTTGATGATAGCACTGCCTTGCACTGACGAGTGGCCAAATAGCCCGAAACCGGTCTGCAAGTGTGTCCGTCCCTATAATTGAAGATCAATTCCTTCATTTGTATCTACGAAAGCAAATGCAGGATTTACTTCTGTGAAGAAACCTGCACTGGCACCTTGTCGGATATAATTCAATGCCCTTCGTGGTATTAGACAGGGGAGTAGTTGTTTTCTGACAGGTGCCAGCCGAAACCTACTGTGTAGGTAATTTGAGACTGGCCTGAAAAGATTGTTTGAAAGATGATTTGAATCAAATGAGACCATTCCGAATCATTCAAACATCGGCAAAAGAGAAAAAAATCTCTCGAGAAAAATAATTTACAGTTGAGATTCTCATATATTATGGTTCACTAAACCGCGACACGCGTTCCTCGATACAACAGCTTCATCAAACTTATTATTGTTCTGAATTCATTTGTTGTGACGGATGAATCATCCTTCGTTGTCATGAAACATGCCAGATATTTGACAGATTTCTTATAAGACTCAAGAAGTCGAATCTTGAATAGGTATCGAGAACGTAAGAAGATCACTTGCCAAAATTGCAACAAGAAATACATTGGCCAGAGTCACCGAGCTATAGAAACCCGATTGAAGGAACATTATTATTTATTCCATCGATTTCGATATGATTGAAAAATATAAAAAGTGAAAGTTCGACCTTTACTAAAGGCAGAAAATAGTTTACTGAAATCGTCACTGAAAACATGTTCGCTGAAATTGACAAAATTCTAAACAATAATGCCTCAATTCTCATAATCAAAATCACGTGAGGGCTCTGGCTTTGCATCCTAATATAATAGGTACTCTTTGATTTCGTCAGCGTGTCCTTTTTTGCTCTCCAACTACAAAAGACCATCATTCATTAAACATGATGGCATATTGATGGAATTAGCTTTGTTAAAAAGTCGACTGCAAGTTGATTGAAGAGAATATCTTTTAAAATTCTGATGACTCTTTATGGGGTATATGAAAACTTGTTCAGCACACCAGTGTTGCTCTGTTATTCGAGAAGTGCATTTTTTCAATTCCTAATTAAGGTATACAGGGCCGATGCTGCTGAAGAAAAAAACATAGTTGATGCTGTTTGGAGCACACCGCAGATTATTTCTCATGGTTCTCATCCCGTGTTAATGAAAATTTTATGAGGTACTTTCATTGGCTTTTTGTTCTCCAAATTGATATCAGAAAAGAACAAACACACCTGCTATGAAAAAAATGATAGCAAACACTCAGGTTCTTTACTGGACTTCTCGAACTCAACAAGTTTCTTTGGGTTGTGACATCTCTTTCAATTCAAATTAAGTGTATAAGACTCGTTATTGAAATATGTTCCCAAGTGGCTGGATTTTTTTTCATGATATCATGACAAGTGAATTAGTCCAGGTTGTTTTTTCAGAAAAAAATTATATCTAGTAAGAAAGTTCCATATTTTATCTGTGATACCCACTGAGGATATAAAGGTATACTTTACTCTGAGCGATGTAAGTTGGTCTGGGTCTGAGAGTTAAATGATTTCAGGGCGATTGAAATTTTATAACAACTACTCTCTCTGATGGTGTTCTACGACGACGTATGAGTTTAACTATAAAAATAGGAAAAATATCCATTCATAGATTTCAATATGTCAATGCCAGATCAAAATTTGTCAATGACAGATCATAGTCTGTCAATGCCAAATTGAAATCTGTCAGTGACAGATTGAATAATGTAAACAGCCAGATTATGATCTGTCAATGCCAGATCAAAATATGTCAATGACAGATGATAATCTGTCAATATTATAACGAAATGTGCTGGCGCCTGCTCTGCCGACTATGGATGCGAATTGGTGCGGCAGTTCCAGGAAAGATTATACCTGCGTGATCGCGGCTCATCCAGAATATTCGATTGTCAAGATTTGTCTGGATGATTCTCCACTGTATGAGCGCTTATATAAGCGGGAGCCGCTCACGCCGACGGCAAAATTTTTAGTACAGAGAGTTTTAGAACAGAGCATTGGAAAGTTATCGGAGCGATTTGAGTGATTGTGTTGTATTGTATTGTGATAGAGAGTTATAATAGAAGTAGTTTAGTTTAGTTTGGTGTTTTAATCGACGAGCCCAAGGATATATCGTGACAATATGTTATTGACAGATTGAAATCTGGCATTCACATATTTTAATCTGGTATTGACAGATCAAATTCTGTCGATGGTGATATTTTTTATTGTTACAGTGACACTAATGGCATCGGGGTCTCCTTTCTGAACTGCCGTCTTATGGTTTGCCTCCTCAGTTGTGTGCTTGTTGAAAACTTTCTTGTCTGATAGGTCTTTGTATGTGGTTGTTGATGGAGTATCATCTGATATCTTCCCAATAAATGCAGGTGTTTCACAGGGTTCAGTTCTGACGCCCACTTTGTTTCTACTCCATATCAATGATTTGCTTGAGAAAACATCTTGTTCAATATACAGTTTTTCGGACGACAGTACTCTTCATACAAGTTTTTCTTCCGGAGTCCCCATACCGGCTCGAACAAAAATTCAAAGAAAAATTAACGACGACTTGATTAAAATAATAGAATGGGGTAACATGAACTTGGTGGAATTTAATGCTGCGAAAACTCAGGCATGTCTCTTCTCAAGAAAAGCCGATCTATCATCATCTTATATTCAGATGTCAGGAGTAACTATTCCTACAAAATGCTAGGAATTACGATCAGTGATAATCTCTCATGGGAAAACCATGTGAGATCGATCGCTAAAAGCGCTTCCCAGAAACTTGGTTTTATATTTCGTGCGAAGAAATACTTCACATCTCGTTAGCTTCTAATGATCTACAAGGCTCAGATACGATCTAACTTGGAATATACTTCTCATGTGTGGAGTTCGGCACCAAAACATTTATTGAGGCTTCTCGATTCTATTCAGATTTATTGGTGATTCTTCGTTCACAGACTCGCTCACTTCATTGGAACATCGCAGAAGGGTCGGAGACTTGTCTCTCTTCTATAGATACTTCCACGGTCGATGCTCTTCCGAATTGTTATCAATCGTTCCCCCCTTGGCAATATCTACACGGATGACTCGACGAGTACAGAATTCCCACCGCTTTTTGTGAATTTGGAAACCTGTCGAACCTCTCTTGCTCAGGGATCTTTTTTGAATGGAACTGAGCTTTGGAACTCCTTGTCAAAAGAGGTTTTTCCTGAGGCTTACAAATTTCAAAAATTCAAAGTCAATGTTAAATCGTATCTCCTGTCCCTTGATTCAGGCGGTGTTCTTTGAACATTACACGGCTTCCTTTTCATGTGAATCTGCATATAAAAAAAATACGCCGTCGTAGTGTTACATTTCTTACGAGATTTTTTATCAAGATTCGCAAACATTTAATTTGTTCAAG